>JAGFPH010001620.1:6452-19155 GCA_018207615.1 Philaenus spumarius | reverse complement strand
CCTATCGATTCAAAAGATGCTGAAAAGAAAAAAATAGTATGCATTCAAATTTATTGAAACAAACGAAAATTTGAAACAGTATAATAAAATGCTACAGATATGTACAGTATTCAGTTTTGTTACAGATATAAATTTAATCATTTTTTAAAGCTAGAAATTTCAAATTAAATTTTACATACAGGTTGTACTCCAACTCTCTGGCTCCCTTTTGTGAATTTGTTCCTGGGATCGATACAAACATATTTAAAAAAATTAAACGTGGGTTTACGGTGCTTACTTTTTCATCTGTATGCGTTTTTTTACATGGACTCCCATATGATATTTTCTAGGGGGGGGGGGGGGGGGGGGGGGAGACCGGGGTATGGGGTTTAACACGTTCACTGCTAAGGACGCACATGTGAGCTTGACACTGAATACTATGAGAAGCGGCCGACGCACAGTGCATTGCACGCCAACCCCCCATATTGGGAATATTTTCAATACACAGTGCATTGCGTGTTTCGCACGCCAACCCCCGTATTGGTAGTATTTTCAATACGCAGTGCATTGCGTGCTTCGCATGTCAATTTTAAGAATATGTGCTATGGAAACACATGAGCATCCGCTTTAAAATATTAGTGATTATTACGTGGAAAGGTTAAAAAATAAAAAATACTCATTTAGACAATAAATATAAAAAATAAAAGGTCAGCTCCTAACATAGGAAATATGAAATTTGGGTAGCAGTGAACGTGTTAAGGAGTATCCTCTCCTCCTTCGGCAAAAGGAGTCCAGGGATATTTTTGACCTCCCCAAGAAAACTTTTAAAATTTGGGAAGACAATTTCGCTGTTCAGGTGAAATGTTAACCCACACAGCATTGAGTCTGTACCTTTACACTAAGACCTATAACACTCCTAGAGGCAGCACCAAGTAGTGACCCAGCAGCTCATGCTTGAACTCTTGTAAAAAATAAAATAAGCATATGTAAAATCAAACGGCACATAACATTTAAAACATATTTTATTGCTAATCTCTTTAAAGAAAAATACCTGACTATAATTAATTAATAATATACATATTTTCTTTCCCTGGGAGCTGGGGGGGTGGCCCCCCTCTGTCAATAGGTATGGGCACCCATGCTTTTTTTACAAAATAATTGATATCTAGAGAACGATTGAGTTAAAACTTGACATGAAGTTATACCTAACAATGATCTATTTTCAGAAAAATAAGCTTTCATATCCAATCATGTGTTTCAAAAAGGCGACTGTTTGAAAATTTCAAACCTAAATTACTCCAAAACCGTATATTTTAACAAAAAATATAGTCACCTTTAAATTCCCTATCGGATGAAGAATAATAGTTAAGTTAAAGATAATAACAGCATACGTAACCACAATATTAGGTGTTTTGCATACATTTACTAAGATATTTATGTATATACAAGATGTTTCGTAATGAATTTGCAATATTCTAGGATATGATTCAGCACATAAGAATGAGAAGAAAAAAATCTATTGGACGCTTTGTTTTCCCCATAGCCGCTATTTTGTTTTTTTAATACAAAAGGGGACCAGATACACCCTGTATAGTCTTACCCGTTAGAGGCAACATAAAGCTGTCAAAGCGATCCTCGTCTTCACCTAAATCCACCATGAGCAATCTACCGAGCGATGTGTAGAACATAGATCTGCATCTCATCTCTGACACTGCGACGCCGTTGCCCAGAAACGGGAAGTGTTCACTCTAATAAAAAAGAAATGGATTGAATTTACATTTTGTTATAAAATGGATTGCATTTACATTTTGTTATAAAAATATTACCGCCTAACACTACTACTAGCCAGGTAAATTTAATTACTCCAGCAGCTCTCGTGACTCTGGAAATCAATTCAGAGGTAATTCTAGTATTAATATTAGCTACTATCAGATTCTGAATTATGTACATTGTTACGAATACATTGTAATGAAAGATATATTTTAGTTATATTAATTATTAGAGTCAGTGATTTAATGTAAAGGTATTGGACCAGCAAGATAGACCAGGAAGTATAGCATGGATCCGGAAATGTAAACTCGGTTGCATAATAGGTTGTGCAACGTGGAACAAGACAACTGCTGCAGAGCCAGCTATTGTTTTGTCAACAATAAGCTAGACGGGTTATATAGGATAATCCGAATATAAAATCTTGGCCAGAGGAGGGTGGTCGTGTGACCACAGTAAGCCGACGAGTTGCGAGTTCGGCCAGTTTTGTGTGGAACGAGAGGCTGGGAGATTTCGACAGAGGGATCTCTACACAGCTCAAAGTTTGGACCGTCCAGGAATGATTTCGAGTGAAGGAAGAACCAGGACGTATTGAAGACAACACACTGAGTGAGCAAAACAAAGTATTTTGGTCTATTGTTAAAGTCACGTTGAATTCAGAATTTTGGGGTTGATAACATAAACGTAACTTGCTTTAGCTGCCGATATTATACATCCAGTCTGTCTTTCAAACTCAATACCTGGTACAGGAAATGTATGTAGTATAAGTGTAGGCTATGTAATATATGTGAGTTTCAGGATAATTATAATTGAATTTAAAGTCATTTCGTAAGGGTGTTGCTGGTGTAAAGTTTGGATAAATTTAGGCTGAAATAGATAATTTCAAAGTTTTAATAAACATATAATTTCATAGGGGGAATGCAGACATTTCAATTTTTATGAATAATAAACCATGTTTTAATAATGATAATTAATTTAAAGAATGCAGACATAATAAAAAAAATCTTAAAATCAGTAAATAATGTAAAATCTTGCATAGATGGCCTGTGACATCATAATATTTAGCCTCAATACGGGTACAAGTTACTAAATTACGAATGTAATCAAGCCTCAATACAAAGTACATATAAGACAGTAGAAGCTGATTGGTCATCAACCGGTGACGAGCAAAAATGAGATAGTGGGAGAAAGAACGTCGTCTCCATTCTGGCTGCGATCAACGACGGTGTAACATGTCTGCAGAACAGTGCTCTCAAGTAAAGTATATTTCAGTTGAACGTTTTAAAATGTTGTAATAGTGAAGTAAACTTCATGATGAAAATAAAGTTTGAAAAATCGGCGAGTTAGAAGTGAGAATATCTAAGTTAGAACGTTTTTGCAAACTGTGTGAATGTGCTCAAAATGGCGCGCACTTAACCATTGTGATAAAGACAAAGTGATAGTATTTGAGGCTTTAAGTGGACAGAGTTCTAAAGATTATAAAGTGGATTGTACAGGTTTTTACATTGTTTCAAAGTGCACATTTAAAACCGTAAGTAGCCTATAACTTAATTTGTCTGCATTCTGAATTTCTATTCCATGTATACATATATACTTATAAATTGTTCTTTGTGTGTGAATGAGAGTGAGTATGAGAGTTTCAACATTGCGTAGTATGGTTTATTTTAATGCAATTGCTTTTATTGGTTGTGTGTTTTACTTAGAAATGGCGGAGTAAACAGGTAATGACAGTCATCATGTCTCGTTAATTTGACTCTTTTCCCTTCCATATTATAAGTACTTTCATGGTAATCAAACTCAAATTAGCTTCAGTGTAGATTTAAGGATAAATATAAAATTCACAATGTGTTGTAATGTTTCACAGATGGTAGCGGCAGTTGGCAGATGTAATAGTGCAAATTCCATTTTCACAGATCATGGTAGATGTAACGTTGTATCTAGTCTTCCCCGTAGTTATTATCTGTGAACGCAGTACACAGAAACATTGTATCTATAGATAGGTATGTGATGTATCTATAGATGTGAAGACTTAGGCACAGCTGGTCACTAAAGACAGTACTGTTGTCAGGAACATGTTATTTCTATTTGGAGGTTATGTTTGATTGTTTTGAATTGGTTTTTTGTTAAAGTAAAGAAAATAGAGTTTATTAATAAAATATAGAAGGTACTGCAAATGGAAATACAATTGATACAAGTATTTATTTCATACAAATATTTTTTTTTATTGTTTACAATTCGACTTGGAAAGATTTTTGAAATTTCCAAATTTATATATTATATATATATTTTTTATTATTCATAAATTATTTTATTTTTTGTAAGCGGAACGTTACAGCTATTGTGTCAGAAATTGTATGTATTTGTATAATCGCAAGGGCATGCGATTATAATTGTTAAGATAAGTACTACCACTGAACCACTGATGTATCATTATTGATCTGTTCCTTATTGTGATAACTTGTTTGAACCCGGACAAAAAGGGGATGTAAATCCCAACCCTAATAACATTGTAACTTTAGTTACAAGCAAATTTAAAATAACTAACAATAATAATAATAATAATTGTATTGTGGAATTTACAATTTAAATCTCTGAGGGCGAGTTCTCAATAAATTGGGTACAACTTGTTTAAATCCTAAAATATAATTTTTCCTTCAAATTTTAAAAATCTTACCGTATGGTTATTAAGCATAAATTGAACCTCTTCCAATTTGACCAACTTGCGCACACAGCTGTATCCAACAGAAAGATCATTGAGCAACTGAAGTGTCTTGGAGATGATTTGCTCGCTTCGGCCCCAGTACTTCAAATTGGTAATACTAAAACATAAATCGTACGACATGAGAAATTTATCAATATCTAGCTTACTTAGGTAGAAGTAAATAAACTGTATTAAACTCTAGTATTAATTACCAAAACAAACATATTAAATTTAAGTTTTTACTAAATTTATTGCAGATCTTTATTCTTTTTTATGGAAGTCCATTAATTCTATTAGTGAAATATATAACTTTTTTTTTAAATAACAACTTTTCATTTTGTTTTTATCTCATTTAAAAAAAATTTTTTATGTGTGGGAACTTAAATGAGAATACATACGAGGCTTGTCCAGAAAGTAAGTACCGTTTCGTTCTACCGCCGGCACAGCGCTAGCGACGATGTTCAGCGCATGCGCTCTAGTCTCCTTGGTTCATTGTTGAACAGCTGACGCAATTACGGCAAAATTTTATTGTGTTTACATTAGTTAGTGTGCACTCAAAATGTTTAAAACAATTTCTGATCCCGCGGACTGTGAAGTGCGTTCTATAATACGATTTTTGAACGCAAGGAACATGAAACCTGCTGAAATTCATCGCCAACTTACAGAAGTCTATGGACAAAAAGTTATCAGTGATGGTATGGTAAGAAAATGGATTCGGCAATTCAGTGATGGGCGAACTAATGTTCATGACGAGGCTCGCAGCGGGCGGCCATCGGTTGTTAGCGATGAATTGGTTGAAAAAGTGAATGAGAAAATTCGTGGAACTACAGACGTTTCACCATAAGAATGCTTTCTGATGAATTCCCACAAATTTCAAAATCTCTTTTACATGAGATTGTGGTTAATCGCTTGAATTATCACAAGTTGTGTTCCCGATGGGTTCCGAAAATGCTTACGGATGAACACAAAAAGAAGCGACTTGGCAGTGCATTGACTTTTCTCACCCATTACACAGATGAAGGAGACGAATTCTTAAACAAGATTGTTACAGGTGATGAAACTTGGGTTTGTCATGGTCACTCCAGAGTCCAAACAACAGTCAATGGAGTCAAACAACATTCACGATCCCCCAAGAAACAAAAGTTCAAAACAACTTTGTCGACAAGAAAAATCATGTGCACTGTGTTCTGGGACAGAAAGGGCATTCTGCTTGTTGATTTTCTACCCAGAGGGGAAACAATCAATGCGGAACGATATTGTGAAACACTGAGAAAACTTCGGCGTGCGATTCAGAACAAAAGACGTGGAATACTTAGTGAAGGCATTGTGTTGATTCATGACAACGCACGTCCCCATTCAGCTGGTGCCACTGAAAACCTTATTCGTGAATTTGGTTGGGAGCAATTTGACCATCCGCCGTACAGCTCTGATCTGGCACCTTCTGATTTCCACTTGTTTTTGCACTTGAAGCGGGATTTCGGAGGGCGCTGCTTTGACAGCGATGACGATGCTGAAGATGGTGTTCGGCAATGGCTCTTGTCAATGGTGGCATCTTTCTATGAAGAGGGTATAGAAAAGTTGGTTCCTCGCTACGACAAATGTCTAAACTATTTTGGAAACTATGTAGAAAATAGTTTAAGATATCCTCTTTCTTGTAGAAATAAATTTTGTTGAAAAAAAAAAAATGTCTGTATATTTTTTTCCAAAACGGTACTTACTTTCTGGACAAGCCTCGTATATCACTTTTTAGAAATTTGTTATCCTGTATAGTGTATAGTATAAATAAATATCAAAATTGCTTTTTTATTTTCAAATATAATAGTCCCAGTAATTGCAGCCCCGGGAGTTTAAAGTGCCATGTAATTCAAACTGGACTCTTAGTGTCCACTGAGGAGCTGCCCTATCCCTTTCACCATCATAATTACATAGATATAGACATTCTTTATTTGCACAATACATTTTTTTTATGTTTATGTACATACAAAACAGGTGCATCGTCACTTATACAAACATAGAACCAAATACATGAAACAAGTACAGTCAAAAATAGTAGAACACAATACAAGTTAGACATAGTAAAAATGAACAATCTCCTTCAAGAAGAGGAAAATCAGTTCCAAACAAACTGGTCATACAAATAAGGGACTGTCAAAATATTCCTTTAATGAATAGAAAGCTCTGTTAATAAGCTCACTCTTTAGTTTTTCCTTAAATAATTTTACGCCCATGGACTTATAAAAACTAGGTAATGCATTGTACAATTTCAATCCTGCATATAAAGGGCTTTTTTCATACAGAGTTAAACGATGGTTAGGTAATCTAAAACCATATCCATTCCGTGTACTATAATTGTGTTGGAATCTGTATAAGTCCGGTAATTCATTCTTTATAGAGTGTACATAACTCAAAGTTACATTGTTTGCAAAAGAAAACAATGCCCTAATAAGATTTGCCAAATTTTATTAAATATTGGCGTCAAAACAATTTTTTTTTATTAAACACTGAAAGTATGCAAAAGAAAACAATCAATAAAATTTGTACAAATTTAATAAAACCTCGGCAGTAAAATGTAATTTAAAACAAAAGCAAAAATTTTCAACACTTGAAAACAATTTGGAGAGACTTTATAAAACGACAGCGTTAAAACGTAATTAAATCATTTTAATTTAAAACACAATGGCTGCGAAAGAAAACAATACCAGAATACGATTTGAGCTAATTTAAAGAAATTTGCGTTAATTAGGCGTTACAGCGAAATTTAAAACATCCAAAATCGGTAAGATAATGAAAGTTTTAGGTCGTTTTACTTCTTTGTTCTGTGATATCTTTGCCAAGTCATTTAAGTTTGATAGACAGATCAAAGAACAATGAACAATGGTGACAATCAACGTCGGAGACCAATACGACCAGGAAATTTTGAAACTCTGATGTTGGATTTGAGATTCTATCATTAAGGGCAATTACTATTCGAATTTCATTTGCATAAGATTCGCTGAATTTGAAAACCCATCACTAGTTACATCAAAAACAAAAGGAAGCTTTGCCGACTGATACTTTTTAGTAGATGGCATGACAATACAGTCAAACTTGGATAATTCGAAGTTGAAGGGACCAGGGAAGAAATTCGAATTACTATGTTCAGCGAAAAGAAGAGGTAAATACATGTACAGTACTGTAAAAAAAATTAACTCCACAATCAAAGATTTAACACACAAGTTTTATTTAAAAAAATACTGCACACATGTACAATATACGGACCAGTAGAGTCCCGCTGTTCCGAAAATCCGCCTATTCCGAACAGAGTTCATAAAAAATACCGATTTTTTAAACATAAAAACAGGAGAAAAGTAAGTTTATTGTTATACAAATAAGTTAAATAGACTTATTTTTCTGACTATTACATTATTCTGACTGTAGATCAACCGCAGCTAGAATAGTCAGAAAAATGTTACTACCTAACAAAATAAATTAAAGTGACTAATTATATGTTAAAATCAGTGTTGTGAATGATTGTTAAATATTAAAAAAAAAATTTAATTCAAAATGTCAATATATGTTGAACTTGTTAAATTTGATATTTAGATGTGTCGTTTAACAAAATTTTGACGAAGTACAATTCTAAGGATACTACACACTTGACCATGGCTGAATAAAAAGCCGAAACGGCCGTAGTGTAAAGAAAATCAATATAAACAGAGAGCAGAGACGTAAGTAGTTTAAATTAGATTATTGAAATTGTTTGCTTGAACTTCATACTCTTGGATTGTGTTGAATGCCTCCATTTCATGGATTGATGTTTGGATTCCGGAGCACCCAGGTTTTGTCGCCATTAATTTAAAAACGCATCACATTCATCACTATACAACACAAGGAAAGTCACAAACACTGGTTACATAATTGGTTTTATACACTTCAGACAGCAGTTTTCGTAACCAGTATTTTCAAAAATCATTAAGTGCCTATCTTTTCAAACTTTTGCATCAAATTATCACATATATTATTTCTCAAGGCCATAACTTCCTTAATACATCATCAAATTAAATGAATGAGGCATCATTTTAAAGCTTTCCTTAACCACTACACCGGAAAAATGTACAAAATACAATTATACGAAAAAAAAAAAAAAAGAAATAAAGAATCCGAAAGTAACAGTGATGTAAGATCAAGTAAGTTGTAGGGATATTTTCCTGGCGTTGGCAACACTGATGATAACAATACCCAGCTGGAGAGCTGCCGTTACGCCACTACATTGCTATTTTTAATTAATTGCAAGCGTGATTATAAACAGAATTGTGGTACACCTATTTGTTGTTGTTTACCTTCTGCAAGTATACGCACTATACGATACTAAATATACGGTGTGTACTTTAAGTAAGTAGGATTTAAGTAAGTTAGAATGCGAATGCTTCGCACGGGTCAGCTAGTCACTAATGAAAGGCGATTACCCACTAAGCTCCTCGTTGTGAATATTATTACGGCCATCTTGCTCTAACCCATTTTCTTACCATTCCATCGCTAAAAGTGTTTTCTCCTTGCAATTCACTAATCAGTCGATGTATTTTGACCACTTTCCCGTCTTTTGTACAGAGTAGAGTCCCCCTATTCCGAACTAATTGGGACCGAACACTGTTCAATTTAGGAGGAATCCAGAATAGGCGGATTTCATGAATAACATCAACGTATTGACTTGTTAAGGCATAAATTTTAAGTGTGGGGACATCTGCTAGTATCAGTTCTATACAGCGTCGATCGGCTCGGAGGAAAGCGAGGAGGTGGTGAACGCTTAAACTGAACTGATATCAAACATAGATGCGACAAATGCTTTTGACCATTAGTGTAGGTTTACACCATCCGTTTTTTTTCTTTCCGTTGCATTACGATTCTGTTTTCTTATAAAAACGGAAGGGAAGGGTTAGGTTATTCAAGCTGTCCATTTTGTTATCCCGCAGTCTGTCCATTAGTCTTGAAAAAAGATCGAGAAAAAAATAAAATTTGTTCGAGAAAACGAAAACGGATGAACGCAGCTGGCATGTGGCAACAACACTACTAGTGCCTAGCTGTTGTATCTAATCCTTCATTCTTTCTGATGTAGCCGGTATCCTTTTCACCGGATGCTTGTTGCGGTATATTTCTTCCCTCAAAACGGATGGAAAACATGGAGGAAACAAAACCAGCTTTGATTCCAATTTGGCTTCAGGTGTTTTGATCAAGCTTAGGCTCTATGTATGCCTCTATGTAACTTATTTGTATAACAATAAATGTGCTTTTTTCACGAACATCTTTTTCATTTCTCCTGTTTTTATGTTAAAATATCGGTATTCTTTCTGAACTCTGCGGGAATCTACTGTATTATAACCGAATTATGATGTGTACTTCACAATTGGCAGGATTTTCAATTGTCTGAGGCATTTTTAATATGCATAATGTAAACACGGGCGAATGCTTCCGTAATGGCATCTGTTTCTAACCAACATATATTCAGCACGATTGCGGCTATACTTAAAAACATGCCTCGTATACATAGATATCAAGATTTATAAGAGAATAAGTTATTTACATTTTTCTAATGAATACACTCAGTACCATCGACTCGTCAATGAGACCCAGAACTTCGGACATACGTCTGTAGACTTTGGAATTTTTCTGAACCTGAAACAAACAATCCTTCACACATAAAAAATTACAAAATTGTCCAAAATTTAATAAATAAAAATCAATGCCAATAGCAACAATATTTTTATTTAATTACAAAAGTAATATTTTTTGTTAATCAAATTTGAATAAAAAGGTAAAACAATTTCCTTAAGTTTCGACGAATAATTTACGGCTGTAACACACTGCCGAACACCATGTTATGGCTCTGAATTCTGGTGAGAAATTTAAAAAAATATTAAGAGCTTCTTTGTGGGTGTGGTCCGGTGTCAGAATTGCACCCGGTTCATTTCCAAGAGTAAAATATTGGAAACATTACTACTTTAATCTAAAAGATTTACATATTGCTACACTAATTAAGTATCTGCTAGAAATCTATCAAATATACGTATGTGTCACTGGGAGTAAAGTGGAGCGGGTAAATACCCATTGGGAAAGTAAATATAAATTGGGTATTTACCCAATGGCAATTTAAATACCCAAAACGAGGGTATTTTAAGTTTCATTTATAACATTTTTTGATGTTTTGATGATGTGTTGGCCAAACAAGGACTGAAACACAGCTATTTGATGCCTTAAATTGAAATTAGCAACAATATTTAGCCTTCAAAACTAAAAAAAAGTAAAAAGTACGTCCAGGTATTTTTGGGTATTTACAACATTTTGCACTGCTATTGCCTTTCTTAGTTATTTCAATGATTTTGAATGTTTTTTTTGTTTCTTAAACTAAGATAAAATGTTGGAAAAAACCTTATTATTGTTTTAACATTTTCTGAAATATTGTATAGGGATTGGTAACATTTCATTAAAGTTTACTGTATATAGCAAAATACAAAAAATATTAAACTAGGAAATAATTAGTTACTGTAGTTGGCTTTTATTTATAATAACACCTTTCAAATACTTTAACAAAAGCTTCTCTTTTATTACTGGAAAGTAGCAACAAAGATGTGGGAGGGGAGGGTGCTGGCTACTTACGTAGTAAGAAAAGGCCTAATAATAATAATAATTTAAGTATGTGTGGTGTATGTCAAAAGGTAACAAAATAAATTCAATAAAAAGGACCTAGAAAATGTTTTATGAACGATCTTTAAGTTGTTTTTTTTAAAGCGTAGATGAAGTTTATGAATCATCCTCTAATTAATCAAAATGCAAAATGGACCTACACCTCCCTACCTAGCTTTTTGCCTACACAATCCCACAAAGACCTTTCTTTTACCTTCTTTTATCAATTAAAGAGTTGAAACTTAGTTAAATTTATTTTTACCCAGGTTGTCTTTGCTCAATTAATAATTTTCATGGTCAAATAAGGATATAAAGAGAAATTCACTATGTATGTTCACTCCTAAAGCATTTTTAATGAATTTTTCCGGTTAAACCTATTTTTTTTTATTTCCTAATCTTTTAACCTAAGTGCTAAGTCCCAATTCTAATTTCCTTAAATTTTAACTACTTTCTAGTGTTGTGACAACTCTGAAAATTGAGTTTGTGTACATTTCCCAAGGTTTAACTTACTCCAAGATGGGTTTTTAATTAGAATTCTAAAATACCCGGGTATTTATGAATATTGGGTACTTACTCCGATTCATAAAAACCTAGGTATTATTTTTTATTTACAGCCATTATTATTATTAAAAAATCATTAATAATAACTAGAACATTCTTTACTGTTTGAAAATTAATTCTTTATACAAATGATTTACTGATAGAATGGTTAAGCTATGTATAAACTGGATCTTATAACTGCTTAGATTATAATGATTTACTTTTTCTTTACAAACATGAATTTACAATTTTTTCTACAAGATGATAATTATAATAATATGAATATTTATATTATTTTAGTAAAATGTGTTACACAAAATTACCTTTTGTAAGACACGAAACATTCCATAATTTCAAGACAAAAATAATAATTTTAAAAGATGGAATATAAAGAGAATTGAATGTCAAAACAAACCACGATCTCTTTCACTCCAACAGCGTGCCTGGCGGCAAAACGCAGAACTAACGAGACAAACCTAAATAAAAATTAATTGCAACAACATTCTAAGCAAATCAAGAATTTCTAGAACATAACTAATAAGACTCAATATTTATATAATAATAATCAATTATACATGCCCCAACATAAATAGATTCAAAGAAACATTGAAAAAATCATCAAAGTTAAACATTTTAACACGAATTTGGCCTACTTCGTAAAGACAAAAAATCTCTTACAAGGGTTATAAATATCTTTTTATTACAAGCAGATATCACGAAACTACAAATAACCAATGTAACGGGGCCCGCTTCCATGGGCTCGGCTCCCCTGTGTCCGGCTCCCCGAAGCGGCGCTTTCCCTGGTCGGATTGTACCTTTCTGTCCTCGTGCGGGCGTTGTCAGGATGGTTGGTGGTGAGAAGGTTCTTCAATAACTTGGTAAACCCATGATCAGTTTGAAACGTTTATTGAATCAATACAAACGTCTCTGTAGGTTCCGAACTACTCTAAAGTAATATTACGCCATGAGGCCAAAGCAAGATCAATCCCCCTTAATTGAGTCTACTCGTGGACGCGTTCACTTTACAGACTAACCACTGCATCTCTGGACTTTCATCTA
>JAGFPH010001619.1:234099-261082 GCA_018207615.1 Philaenus spumarius | reverse complement strand
TTTTAATACCTAATTTCTAGACCTACAGGAAATGATTTTCATACAGCAAAAGAGAAACATAATACAACTTCGTAACTTATTTACTAATTAAAAATAAATCTTTCAACTAAGTGGAGTAAATGTTGCTGCAAACGAAAACTAATCTATAAAGTAACAACTGTTTGTTAAATATTTCTTTTTGCTCTAGAGATTTACTTAATCACATACTGTCTTCGAAAATATACATAAACATATTTTTCCACTTACGCACTACCTCAGCAAGTATATTTAATTAAATTACAAGTGAAAAAACATAGACCAAGACCGGGAGTTGAACCCCGAACCTTCACGTTTCCGTCGTAATGCTCTACCAACTGAGCTAATCTGATCGCTCCAGATATTGGTCGATGTTATCTCACTTGTACGGTTTTACTGCAATTATTGAACTAACAGACTGAATACCTCGTGTATACGACATTGAAAACAATCTTAATTCTTATTTTGCAGCTTACAGTGGTGTTATTATTATTATTTAATATTATTATTTAAGAACATCTGGAGTGATCAGGGTAGCTCAGTTGGTAGAGCATTACGACGGAAACGTAAAGGTCCCGGGTTCAACTCCCCGGTCTTGGTTTATGTTTTTTCACTTGTAATTTAATTAATAAAAATAATGAACAGGTGGATTTTATGTTGTGGAAAAAGTAGGACTACTCTTTTGAATTAGAATAAGACTTTCACTAAGCAAATGACTGTTAAAAAGACGTGAAATAGCATGAATAATAGGTTAAAACAAAGGTAGCAATGTTTTCAAGTTTACCATTTACTTTTCAGTTCTACGCTTTTGGCAAATAGAGTATAACTCAATATAAGAAGATTAATATAGTTAAACATACATTTTACATTTAAAAGAAATAAAAATATACAATAAAAATAATTATTACATACTAATTTTCTTCACAGAATGTACATTTTTAAATTTTTAAATTTTAAGTGTAAAAGAAATGCTATAAATAAAAGAAATAAGATTCACTAAATGCACCAAACAATTCAAATGAGATAACATCAACCAATGTATGGCTTGATTAGGAAAGCTTAGAGGTAAAGACAGTAATGGCACGTAAATCCAACGATCGTTGGTTCAAATCCAAATCCTAGTTTATGTTTCTTCACTTGCAATTTAGTTCATCCTAAGATTGCTGATTTATATAATCCATACAAATATAATAATAGAAAACTTGTATTCAAAACAAAAAAACTCGTTCATAAATAGATGGGTATCACCTGTAAGCCATGCATTAAAAAATGTTTTTTTAAATAAATAATTTGTTTTTCATTTCGGTTGAAAATTTTACTCCATCTTGTCCCACTCAACAATTAAAAATATATATGATTTGATAAAATTATGTTTACTTATTTAGTAGAACAAAAACTTCTTAGTGGTTTCTACTAATGTGCGACACTATAGCACTTGTTAAGTGTATGTTTTTAGTGAAAACTACTTTGCTAACTCATGGATGACAAATAATGTGAAGTTAAATTAAACAATTATAATATGATTCTTATGCATCAATATAAAATCATAATCACTGACTTCATTCCAAACTATTGTTGTAATGTAGTATTCACTGCCATCTTGAATTTCTAAAGTGGATTGAAAAAAACTTCTGTTTAATATACCTTCAAACTATTAACGTGTCGTTCGAGTCAAACTTCATAAGGTTTTATTTCAAAATGCACTTCTGAAAAAATGCAAGCTGCAAATACCTACTGAGAAGGTTATGACAGCCTTCGCGTCACGATTCAAACAAACATTACACTGACAACATACATTTTATACTTTACACAACATATTCAAAACGTACTTACAAATATCAGTATAATTTATGATTTCATTGCAGTACTTTTAAAATTGAGAGGGATGATTGTGTTTATTGTTTTATACGGTTGTTTTGTTGATTAAGTTTTTGTTTGTGTTTTGTATGATTTTATTATCAGTTTTAAGTTTTTGTGCAGTAGATTTATGCCTTGGGATTAGTGGTTAATTTTGCATTTGTCACTAATGTGGCTTTAATGTAAGTTTATATTCTAATTTAAATCCTTGTTACTTAGTTTTAGGTAAATTAGTATTTAACAAAAGACGAATCTACAAAACCCAGTGATTCTACATATATCCTATAAATTTTTCTTATCTTTTTAACCGACAATATCTCGCATGTTACTTGATACAAGCGTAATATTATAACATTCATATATAAAAAAACTCTGTTGAGGCATTTTGCCTTTAAATCGTTACAAAAAGATTAAACGCACGAAATATTCAAACAAGCGTTGCGTGTGTCAGACTATTACTCGTTATAGCTTGCATGTTTTCGGTGTATAATAAAACGATAAGTCATGTGGAAATAATGGCCGAAAGATTTTTAAGAGTTAATTTGGAAGAGTATGTACACCTTGCGGGGTATGAACTCTTTAAAAAGATATTAATTGAACTAAATGACACGTCCTAAAAGTACAACGTGACTAAATATCGTGTGTTGTCATTAATATGGAATTCTGACAAGTACTTTCGGTTTATAGTGTAAATCGTAACTACATATTAAGTAGGCCTAAAATAATAAAATACATTGTGCACAGGATAAACAGTTCAGGGTACTGTAATTAATTGAAATAGTTTTAATGTTTTATTTTACACAAAGTAAAAGCAAGCTGAAAACTTCAGGTCTTGACACACGCATGTGATACAGTATAACTCCCCCATTCAGTTTTCGTCAACCCTCGCCGAGTTTGTTGAACATCTTCAAATGTATTGCTTCTAACGTATCTAGTTATTTCTTCACGAAGATTCACAATGGTAGTCGGTGGTCTATATTTGTGCATAGATGCTTTCGTTCATTAAACCCCCATACATAAGCGTTAGTTGGTGAAGGATCGGGGATGTATTATGGGTATCGAAAGTTTGGTTCTCGGGAAACAGGTGGTTGCCGAACTTCCTTACGGAACAGTCGCTACAGCGCTGCGATGTGACTGATCTAGCAGGAACCTTTGGGAACTAAAACTGGATGACTAAACATATTCTCCAGATCTCTTGGAAGCAAAATATTTAAGGATGTTTTCTATGTACCGTGTTTTCAGTAACATCAGTCTCGTTATCATCGTCAACGAATACGGACCCAGTATGTTTCTTCCAATCCAGGGCACTAGGTTATATGGAGACCTAGGTTACAATTGTTGTGGATTCTCTACATAGTCAAAACGTTAAAATCAAAGAGAAAGTCTTGTTTGCTTGTTGATGGATCCTTTTAGTTGTACATGAATTTCGTATGAAAAACGTACATTTTGTAGGGTTTTCGTAGTTCATTTCTAACATTGAGGCACCATAAACTACACTGTCTTTTTGTCCGTTACATTCAAAGGTTGACAGTTCGTTTTCTGTACGTGAATCCACTAATGTTTTTACCATTCTCCTTAAAGTCTACTGATGCTCATTTTTCAGGTGAAAGCTTATTTTCGGAGATTGCAGGTCTTACTGAAGAAGTTCCGTGGTTTACATTCGTAGTGGCCGGTTTTGGACGGTCTACACAACTTTACACTGCCCGTACGGCGGAACTTGACAATAAATCTTATCATTTCGACATTACTTGGCGACTGATTGTGAAATCGTTCTTGAAACTCTGCAGCAGTTCACATCAAACTAAGACCACATCTTTCCTACCAGCGGAAATTATGTTTTACCATCACAGCGTTAACTAACCTCAACCAGTAAAGCAATTATAAAGAACGTGGCCTGGCTCCAATCAACAATATAGCCTAAGCATCTGTTCTAAAAATCAATCTCACCTGCATTAGTTTCAGAACTATGTATTTTGTCTCATACTTTCATCTATATATATAAAATCGGGCCAGCTATTTTATGATAAGAACTGAAATAAATGCTTACAACAAACACAATGTTAAGATGTAAACAATTGTGAAAACATCGAATATACAGAGTGATAATCAAGTTCCTATTTTTTCCTTAATTTTTGAATTTAATTAAATATAGTCATCCTCTTTTGAGAGTTTTAACTAGGCCCTTTGACGTTTTTTACGACCGTTCAAAATTGTACACCACTCTTCGAAATAGGAGACTGCCAGGTATAAACCCGTACCTTATGCCAAATTAATGAACATACAAAACAAATTAGTACCTCTATTTTTTGCCTCTTAATTTTAAATGTGTCAAGGTATAGTTTCATAATTTAAAATTTAGAATAACACCTGATATTCCTGATTTTGGAGAGATACGAAATTCCAAACTATGATAAAAGTATAAAATAGTATAGACTACTTTTATATTTTGAATAATTGTATAAATTAACTTTGTTAATATCAAACAAGTCTGTAACCGGTCCGTATAATTGACCAGACTTGTGATTGTATTTAGATAATGTTGCTTTTTAAATAACATATTATGCACATGTTTATGTTATTATTTTCAAATTGTCAATTAAGCTGGTATCAATTAGATAGTTTCGTAAAAGCATAAATGTTATTTCAGGAGCAAAACGAGTTTATATAGATTTTATTCTTTAACTTGTGTATAGTTTGAAGTTTTTGTGGTAGATCTAAATTAAATTGTTGATTTTCATTCAAAGTACACATATTTTGTTTAGTATAACGAATGTGTTTCATATACAAAGCGCCAGTAGCTTAGTAAACTATTCGTAAATTGAGACAAATGAATGTACTAATGATGACCGAAATGAGATTGGGTTTAATCAGTACTAATCAATAAAATACGAAGAAGAATGGAAAACACAAATTGAAAAGGCTGCACAGTTTTATGATTTTTCTGTAAACTTTACTCATGACAGTAAGCTAAGAAATATGCATGAAATAGATTTGATACGCAAAGAAGTCTTGAGTGAAAAAGAACTCAACAAGTTAAAATAATCGTACAATTGCAAATGTTTATTAAAAATTTGAAATTATGAATTTTTTATTAAGTTTCTTACCTCCGCCCATAATGAGCAACTTATTTGTTTTTCGAGCATACAATATGAAATAGTACAACGGATAAAGAATTCAAAAATAAAAACAAACTCGCTTTCATTACATAACTAACTGGCTTATTAAAGTAAAGGCGATAAGAAAGCATATCAATAAAACAAAATACACGATAATGGCAGACTCTAAAGTTTTTAATAGTTTGATCATCAGTTTACTCATAATTTGCTTACTGTTCCGTTTAAATGTCTAGTGTTGACTCGCAATGAAACGTAAAACTTTGCTAAGACACCCAACTCGGTTAGCAAATCATGTAGTCAACTTTACTGGACTTTTATAGACTGAACCTTGTACTGAGTCAAGCTATAATCAAGTCCACAGTTTCTGAAAGAATACTTGTCCAACTTAAATAAATTCCTATTAGGTATGTTTTGAATGGCAACAGGTGCACTGAGTTGTCGGTCGTGTATTAATAATTTTGTAGAAACACTAATTTGTGTCATGCAGCACAAAACAAAGAATTAGGGAAACTAAAAATTATCTTATTTTAAAAATGCATTTCTATATCAATTTAGTATTCAAATCACCAAAATTACATAGAATTGCAAATAGGTTTGTTGAAAAAATAAATGTTTTCTGTTTGCTTAAAAAATAGTATTTCAAGTGAAAGATGTTTAGTAAGGCAGCAAGACATTAGGCCTTTGTAGCCAATAAGGCATTATACTTTATTTATTGTAGTACTAGATTCATATATCAGATTTTTTAGATATTTTTTAAAAGAAATATAATTACAAAGTTTTAAAATATAGCAAAATCCACATTATATATTACAGTACATACACAGTATTGTATAAAAATCCTACATTTTATATTATAGAACAGACAATAATGTACAAAAAAGAAGTTTGAAATATACTGCGCTTACAAAAATAACATTGTACATTATAGAACAGCCAATATTGAATAAGAACAACATTGTATATTATAGAACAACCAATATTGCATAAAAAAAAGAACATTGTAATATATTGCGCATACAAAAACAACATTGTATATTATAGAACAGCCAATATTGGATGAAAAACTAACTCTGACTGAAAAATTAATATAAATGTTTATTTTAGTTAATGGGTTGGTATAAATTGATTTGAAAGCATTGGGGTTGTTTTTTGCAATGAAATGTTTTCATACCAATTCAAAACTTAATGATCACCCAAATTAATATCTATTACTATTCAGGAAGATGAATGAATCCTGCCTAATACTATTAAACTATTTATTTTATGTTCAATTTAATTCCGTTTCACAGACTACTTAAGCTTGTAGATGGTTAAAAACTTGTAATTAATTTTCCATCAGACAGAGCAATAAGCTTTAATGTGGAACAATGTTCTGCCCTTAACACCAAGTCTCTGGTAATCGTCCGTTTTAATGGCTTAACGCTAGGTTAAAATGTCAACTACTTTGATCTGCAGTTTACGTGACGCGAAGCTTTAGCTATGTAATTAAATAAACTGCAACGTATCTGATAGATTAAAGTGGAAAATGTACTTTTATAGGAAACAATTAAATTCTGCGAAATCGACACAGTGTCGTTACTTATTATGTATTTATACTTCAAATAAATTTAAATTGTTTATTTTGTAAAATATTATATTTTTAAATATTCGCAACAGTTTTGAGTTTTACTATTAGCGTTAAAACTTTATGGTTAAAACTTGCCTCTCATTTTCTATAGTACCGGTACCTTTTTTGCTAATTTTTAAAACTGCCAATGAAAATAATTAACATTTATTATCAATTAATATCGGTTGTTTAACGACTTTCGAACCACAATGAATATGCAACTAAAAATAGCATAATCAGCACCTCTGGACGCAGTGCTATATAAACGAATGTTTAAAAGCAATATTTGTATGATACAATTTGACCGTTTGCTGATTTAGCATACAGAAGTACTTTTAAAAAGAATTCACCCAAAGAAACAATTCTTGAAGATAAAATAGATTATTTACACTTACTATATTCTGAATTGCCAATCTGAACTATTAAACAATTTTCTATTCGATATTTATTCTATTCTTATTTATTCGATAAAAAATAATAAAAACTAAATATTTACATAAATACTCTTCACTAAACAATCTTTAAATATTTTAAACCTAAAAAGCTTTATGCAAACTAATCTAATTGCAACATAATATAACCCAATTTTATAATAATAATAATATAACAAACAATTCAGTTTTATATAAATCCTTTTATTTTGCACATTTAATTTATTGCAATTTACTTCTGATATTTTAGAGCCTAAGGGTGAACGTGGCACCATTTTCAAGTAAATGGTAGGTGGTTGGCGGGCTCGCACTGGGAATCAAAATTTGAAGTAGGCCTACTTTAACACTCAAAACACATTTAAACAGCAAGCCGTTGTACACTAAATTGGAGTATTTATCTATTCAAATATTTTAAATCTTTCTCCACAGGCTATTTTGTTAATATAAAATATTTATTTCTGTACTGCTACACTCACTGCTTACTCTTATGTTTCGAGCATTCAACTCTCTACGGTGTGTTTTATTCTGCATGAGGCATTAAGGTTATATATTCATAAGGCATTCAATGAAGGTTTATATATTAGGTAAAAAGCACCAGTCACAATTTCCTCCCCACCGTTTATTTGTATTTGATAATGACACCTTGACAAAGAAATTTGCAATGATTTTGCCATTACTAAATGGCATAAATCTCTTTATAACCCCTTTAATGAATATACAATGTTTCAAGATTTTTCTAAATAAATAAAATGAATGAATGTACTTTGTTTTAACTGTAAAAATTTGTAAATAAGAGTTTTTACAAAACTGTACACGGACACATTCATATACTTCCATTTAAATTTTACATTTAGTTTGAATTAAGTACCTATTCTTATATTTTCACACAATGGTAGAAAGTGTATGGCTAGATTTATTCCTATATAATAACTAGCTGGCCCGACCCGGCTTTGCACGGATAGACAAATCAAAGTTAAATGTATACTAACAAAAAATATATTATATCAATAAATGTATTACACTATGTATTTCTTATGGGGATTTTTAGTAACTTTGACCCCCAAACCTCCCCTAAAATTTCGAATTTTTTAAAACCCTTTCTTAGCTAGCACTTAGGGTCCTAGAGGAAGCTACATACCAAATTTCATTTTAATCCGTTCGGTAGGTTTTGAGAAATCGTCATTTAGTAACTTTGACCCCCCAAAACCCCCCTAAAATTTCGAATTTTCGGAATCCCTTTCTTAGTGTGCGTCTAAAGCCTATAAAGAGTATTAGTGCCAAATTTCATGTTTGTAGGCCTTGTGGTTTTGGAGAAACTGTGATGAGTCAATGAGTCAATGGTATTTGGCTTTTATAAGTATAGATATCTGTAGGATAATTTTATAATATTAAATAATTATAATCTGTAATCTAATTATAATTAGATAATTATATATTATAATTAGATAATTATATATTATTTAAAATGTAACTAAACAGTTAAAGTTTACCAAGTACCTATTAAGTGATTAATATTTAGTTGTTATATTAGTCAACAAATTTTGAACAATTTTACAGCAACAGATTCTCAAACACGCTACAAATAACATTTTTCGTTATCATTGCATAGACAGATAAAGCAAATAAAGGTTACTAATAAAAGTTAATGATTTTACCTTACAAAATATCCTGGTTGCATAAAACTTCGTGTATGATAAACTCTGGTGTAAATGGTTGTAATATTAGTCTACCCCTTAGCTGTTAAACTTAGCTCATTTCAACGGTTAGAAACAACAAACCAACATGGCCGTAATTGCCTTACGTTTTGTAAATTTTATTCCAGACAGATCAAAAGCCCTTGTAAAATATTTGTATTACAACGTTTGTGTAACGAAACCGTAGAACTTAAATGAAAAGTTCTGTATTTGTACTTGAAATTTATTTACGTTTACATAAAAGAGAAATCCTACAAACAATTTTCATGAAACTGTAGTTTTGCACATTTGTAAGAATTTTTCTAACAGAAGAGATTTAGTACCAAATTGTCTTTATTCCACAGTGTTTTTCGCCTAAATAATGTTCGCACATTACGTAAATTTGGATGTATAGTTTACATAAACGTTATATACTAATATATTCACAATTAAAGTCTATTGGAGTATGTTTTTTAAGAAATCTATTCCACATTAAATATGTATATATTATAATTTAATTTCAAATTGCATTGCAATATGTTTATGGTTTCTGGGGGTAACATTGGTAAAGAAAGTCGTTTATTTGTTTACATTCAAGTGAATTTAGTGAATAATTTGTACATAGTGGGACACGATTATTCTATTTTGCTATTTTCGTTGACATAACAACAATTTGTACGTTATAACATATAAAACATCTAAAAAGGAAACTAACTTTAATAATTTAAAACTGTTTTATAACAGATCTAGCCTGGACCAAAATGAATTAGAATATTTTTAATTAGCATTTGATCAAATTATATTTAGATAAATTGGACCGATTGAAGTGTATACTATGGTTGGTACTACGAGCAGTGAGAAATACTTAGAGGTGTTCTATGAAAATAAATAAACAGTTAACAAAAATAAAAATCCCGTTACGATTTAAATTGTATAACATGCGTCTATAAAACAAATAATGTTAAATGATAATTATGAATTAAAAACTTTAAACAATTCAAAAGTATTGCATGAACACTAAATTTAAAAACTATTGTTATTTCAGTTAAAGAGGGATCACTACAAAAGATTGCTTAAACTGATTGGAATAAGTTATTATATATATTGTTTAAATGACTCGAGAATTTGTTGGAGAAATATTCCAATTAAAATTAATAAACATGTTTGCTTTTATTATACGTATACAATCAAGGACATTTCTTTAACTGACAATTTTAATGTTTAAACATTTTAAAACTCTCGATACGTGTACATAACAACCTTGTTTGAAGAGTGGCACATTTATTTTATTATTTTAATTTGTCGGAAAATCTGAAATTAAGTAGTATATCAGTCTCGTCTTAGATTGTTTTACAAGATTTACCAGACCAGAAACTATTGATAAACTAGTATTTTTTTTTTTAGTTTATAACTCATATATTGTTTCCTCTATCAAATATACAGGATGGTGAAAAGTTTGAAACCGGCTTATTATTACGTATATAAGGGAAATTTGAAATTAAATATGTTGAGGATTTTAATCTATATAAAAAAATACTATTTTATTAAGATGTCAAAAATTTGCTCCACCATCTAGGATCCGCCATTTTGAATGTATGTTTTTTTGTTAATAGGAAAGTGGTCATGTGATACATTTCAATGTGGAAATTTAAGAGAAGATCAATGGTGAAAACAGCACATAAATATCTCAAACTATTCTGAAGATATTAAACGTCTTACCTATACAACTTTAGGCTTGAATAAAATTAAACATTATCAAACAATCAAATTATAAATTATTAATTTAATGTAAATCAATTTTAACAAAAATTAACAATAATAATAATAATACATTAAAAATAAATAAAGTACATTAAAAATCCCTACCTATGAAAATTCAATGCAATATACACACGATAAAAAGCAACACCAAACTAAATGTTAAGATAGGTCGTAGAGGCGCGATAGAGTGGCCCTCCAGGTCATCAGATCTTTCGCCACTCGATTATTTCTTTTAGGGTTTCATGAAAGACAATGTGTATAAAAAAACTATCATATTGATGATCTGAAAGTATGTAGAATTGAAGTGTCTAACAGAATTCGACCTGAAATGATTCAACATGTTTTTAATAATAATAATAATAATATAATCTTTATTTATTGAGGCGAAGTTAGGACCATTGGGTCCTCTCTTCCACTTAACCTCGAAACAAAAAATGCATAAAAAATTCATAATACAAATAAAAACTAATGAAGAAACAAAACTACAAATAATAATTACTTCTAAAACATAATGAATAAAAACTAAAACTATACACATTTGTCTACTAAGTAAAATAAAACTAAAAGTTAATTATGCTACACCATAATACATAAACATGTACGTAAACACACTTACACTCTCAAACACACACACATTCAAGAACATGCCTCAAATCCCACCCAAGCGCCCGAAACTACCCAAAACCGTCGCAGAACCAACAACCCAAAGCCTTCTTGAACTGAACTCGGTCATTGATGCATTTTAAACTCTCAGGCAATGAGTTCCACAGCCTGCATGCCGTCACAGTGAAAGATTTATTAAATATCTCAGTTCTGTACTGTTATTAAGTAAGATTTATTGTATCATAAGCTTCACATTTATACTTATAATTAAATAAATACCTTATTTATATATAAAACTGCTCGCAGTCCAGTAATCGTTTTTGTAATCGGTGACGACCGTTTCGCCTATTTCATTCAGGCATTGTCAAACCGAAACTTTTATGTTGTAGCATTTGATTTAAATGCTCGTCACTTTAAAAATTACACAAAAACACACAACACAACACATCACAACACTTTGAAACACAATAAACTACATTTAAAATAATCGCAATGTTAATTATGTCATATAACATGGACACACGTGTTCACTGGTTCATTGCTTAGTCAGTACTGAACAAAAAAAAACTAGTTTTGCGGGTGGTTAGGTTGATTACTGGACTGCGAGCAGTTTTATATATAAATAATATTTATTTATATTTATTTAATTATAAGTATATTATAACCAGTCCATAAGGCAGAACAACAAAAACAGTTATACTTCACATATAGTTTGCTGTTGATTTTTTCATGTGTATTGAACATTGAATTTTCCTAGGTAGGGATTTTTAATGTATTTTATTTTAAATTTATTATTATTATTTATGTATGACACACTTGAAATTGCAGCACATAAGTGGACAGTACAAAAATTGTATATGGATGTCAGTGACAGATTTTGAAGTTTTATTACAAAAAGTATTACTAAAAATTGCCAAAAACTATACTGTGTCAAGGACATTAATCTCTATTCAAGACAAGACAGATCAGTATAGCGTATTTAAGACATATGAACTAAAATTGAAACGTTTTTCATTAATTAATTCATATTTTAAATATTAATTATAATTTGATTATAGATATTATATAGGCTATAAAAAAAGGAATCCCGAAATAAATGCATATTTTCAGAGCAGAATCCCAGAGAATGAGAATAGATATCCCATTTACTCTTCTGTACGATGAAAGTTAATTTATAATTTTATTTCTGCAGACTTCTTCAGGTTCATTTATACATCATTTAAATCATCGCTCCCTATCTTAAGCAATATAATTCCTTTCTTTAGGATCCCACAATACAGTACAGTTCAATTAAAGAAAACACTTTCTCATCAGACCAATTCATTGCTACAGAGCAGGTGCGCGAACAACAACTAACGTGCCACAGATACGGCTCAAACGCAACTGAAAATTCCTTTATGTTCGTTCAAACAGCCGACGGGCGATGGGCGATGGTGTGCGAAGGATTGTTGCAGAAACCGCTCAGTGGAAGTTGTAAACCTGTACAAACTGATGCAACGGTATGTTGCAGGCTCGGCTCTATATTGCATCCACCGCCTTTAGACGTATTTTTTCAATAATATCGGAATGAACGAGCGGACACAAATACCGGATTCCGTTATTCCTACAACTTAATCTATATATATATAAAATTGAATGTATGTCTGTTTGTCCTTTATGCGTTACCAAACCGTCCATCCGATTGCTTTGAAATTTTGCATAGTAACACAGGTTAACCCTGGGAAGGTTTTAGGCCATTTACCGAAGTCCTAGGACATTAGGGCTACGCCCCACTGGCCCTCAAAGTTTCAATGTTAATCTTATGGAAGGTCAATCTTAAGGAAGAAGAAGAAATATTTCTTTTGATTTTATCAGGGGCACAAAAAAACAGCTGTTCGTATGAAAAGCTTAAAACAGCTGATTTTAATCAACAGCTGATTTTGATCAACAACTGATTTGGATTGATATAATTTTAGGTTAGGTAAATCAAGCAATAGCAATAGCGAAGCATTGGCGGGTCAGCTAGTATAATATCATTTAAATAAATACATGTACAACAAAACAGGAACAAACACAAGTTCACTTTATACAATTTTATAACACATAAATACTTATTAATTACCGTACTGTACATCAAACTATTGATATTCATGTGCATCGACGGTCACTATTAGATATATTGCATCAATCCGATGCGTATAATACAGGCCCAAATGTATTCGTTGCATCGATGTATTTTTTGGAATAGATGAAATAAAAAATACTGACGTTCTAACTTACAGTGTCTAGTCACAGTATGGTTCCATTTTGTAAACATATATACGAGATTACGTTGTTTTTTGTAACATAAAGATAAGCATACAAAAATTGAATGAAGTTCTAACTTAGTCTAGTCACAGTAACATAGTATGTTTACAGGTCTTCGTCGCAAACATATCAGCTGAGGGTCGTAAAGTAAATTTACGCAAAAAAGAATTGTAATTTGTATAAGGTACTGATTTTCAACGCCTAGTAACCATTGCCTTTTGGCACTCCGATGGTAGCAAGTTTGATAACAATTTTAGTAACTGCAATGAAAATACTGCACAATTTTAAAATAAATCATTTTTAAAGTACACTGAGCTAATGTTGAGCATTTATGGTCTAAACTAAGTAATTTTATTTTGAAAAAGTTGAACAATTTGTTAAGTTTACATCTTTACCCCACTATTTTAAAATTTTTTAGTTAGGATTGAAACTAAGTAAAATGGTAATTCTATAAACTTAGTTGAATGTAAATACAGAAATACAAATTTAAATTTGAAAGCAAATATGATTGTAGCAGGAAGTAATTAGTGAAAATAACTAATTAAATACATTGTTTAACTAAGGAACTTCTAGTTCAGTACATATAGCACAACGTAAGAAATCATATATGGCAAATGTGCAATTAAAATCTACTATTGCTATGAAATAACTCCTTGTAAAAGTCTTAGAAAATAGAAATCTAACTAATTAAATTATTTCCTCATAAGTTGACCTACTTCATGTAGATATTTTATAACACTTTCAAATTTATAATTTTCCATTTGTGGAGTGTTAACCAACGAAGTTGTAACACATATGTGTTGTATTTGAAGTTTAAACGATAATTATTTACATTAGTATACAAAAAATAAGTTAAGCCATAAGGTTTATATTAGTTAGTTGTAGGTTTTCGAATAATTTTTAATAACTTCATTAAAAACTGCATAAAGTTGTTCTTAAAAATTGTAATGAAAATAATGCAAAACCATTACTATAAGTTATTTATAATCTAACTTTGAAGATGTGTTGCTAAAAAGTAAAAAGATTAATTCTGCAGTTAATTTAATAATTTTATTGTCACTACTTCGATAAAGTGCTACTAAGATAAACTAATAGAATACCACAAAGTTTATATTTGTTTTTCAATATAGAAACAGTAAAGCCTTCGAACTTTGCCAAACTATATATAATTTTAAACTTATACATTTCAAGATATAAAATAAATAACGATACAGCTAAATCGATTGCCCTATATAAATAAAGCTACAAAACAAAATAAAATAAAGCTGACTTTTATAAGCACCAACACACGTAAGACGGTTTATTATCTCAGCAGACCATTTATGATCAATTAAACAAACGAATATCAAACACTTGTTTATTTTGTCTCGGCAGATCTTGTTTATGTGCAATGAACTTTAATGGGAAATAAAGAAGCTTCTAAACAGGCTTAGTCAGCCTAAATGAAACACCTTAATTTTATTTCTACAATTGTGTCAGAAAGGTTTATAATATTTGTATTCTTTGTTTAGTTGTATAAGTTTATAATAGTGTTTAAGTTATATTTTAAACTAGTGGACCCGGCAATGTTTCGCTATTGCTTGATTTAATTTTAATTATTCCATTTAATTACTTTTACTTAAGTAATCGAATCGCAAATGGTTTTTATGTTACTTAAGAACAATATTACACAAATTTATATTTTTAGTTTGTAGGAAGTTAGTGTAATTTATTTTTATTGTATTATAGAGGTACCCCATTTTAATCTTTTTTATAGTAGTGACCATATTGTCTAAACAATCCTGGTACTACTACGTTTAAATTGTGAAATTTTTAGTGAAATTAGTTCAGTAGTTTTGAGTATATAGCGGACAAAGAAAAAAAGATACAAAGAAACAATCATTCATTTCTATATCCTAGAGATATAGATTACATTAACATATGTTCAATATTTTGCCAAACACAGAAATAAGCTACATGAAAGTTTAAAATTTAACAAATTCTTTTATGTAGGCCATAACTATTGACAGCGAACATGTATTTTTTAAACCCCATTTTTAGTTTTGAAAAATCTATATTTTTAATTTCTTAATCTTCAATTTTATTCATCCTAAGCCCTACGCACTTTGCGTACCATTGGTAAGCCATTAAGTACTTTACAATTAAATGCGTGACACAATTCTACATTCATTTTATTCGTGTAATTGTAGGCCTAAAATAATTGACGACTACTGTATTTACACCTTGTTGACTCACATTTTCAACCAAAATATTTGCTAAATCATACACATTTGAATAAACTGGCTTTTTAAGAAATATTTTATTAATATGTCCTGTCCAAATTTCAATAAATTTGTTTGTGGTCGTTTTGTGAATTTGTGAAAAGCTGTTAGAAAATCGTAAAAATGAAAAACGTATTTCTGAGTGATCATTGTATTTATTAACGATTATGGAAATTGATATGCAATTTGAGGAGTTCATTCTGAAGAACGAAGATTGAAAATTTAACATGCGAGATGAATTCTTTCGGCAGTAGGCCTACACCGCTGAAATGCTCGAAATGTGTGATGTGTCTGGAAATGTGACTGACTTGGAACCATGCTGTTTTGTTCCAAAATTTAAGTTATAATTTAATTATGTCTTTCTAGGAAACATTCAAAACAAAGAAATGCTTTAATTCGAGTGAATTGCTCTGAAATCGCTATTTCCTTTATTGCATGCTTTATGATACAAGACATTTTTTGTTTTGTTGTCCGGCGCGTAAACAAAACTGATGGTTTTTCGGCACGGGAACAGGCGGAGATATTTACATTAACTACATCCAGATGTTAAGACATTAGGTTATAGATGTTTGACTTATAATACAGTAAAACTTTTGTTTGCTTTTACCTTATCTAAATAACTTATATTTGTGAAGAATAATTACCTTATCTAAATAAATAATAGTTTCAAATAAACGTACTTTAGTTCAGTATAGGCCTAACCTAAAGTTATGTTGTTCTTTATAAAAAATTGTTGTTTTATTTATAATATGTAACAACCGGCGTTTTAATTGAATTATAATGCACTAAGAATTTTCGTAGATTTTTGTTTGTATTTGCTATTAGTTTTTTAATCAAATCTAAAAAAGCTGTTGGTTTAAAAAAATAATAAACTGACTATAAATTATTTGCTTGTACAGTTGCTAAGGTAACGAATGTAAATAAACATGCGTTGCTAAGATTTTTATCCGAACAGCTGTTTTTGTGAGTTATGTCTTGAGTTTATACAGAAAAAAGTTGTTCAGTTTTTCCCTTTAAAACTTTTTCAACTTTTTAAATTTGTCTTTTTATAAAAACCTAATTCGGACTATTGCGAACATTTTAAAACAACAAATGTACAAATTGGTCCAGCCGTTCTCAAGTGTACCAACGAACAGCATTTCATTTTTATTTGTACAGATTATTTTCTGTAAATTGTCTTTTAGTTTCGTATGTAGTATTTATTATTATTTAATGTTATTATAATAACATATTTTAATAATTATGTTTCTTTCATGATTCTGTTAGTGTAAAAGGAGAATAAGGAAACATAATAATAATACAAAATAATGTTCTGCCTTTAATGTTAAGTTGTAATATATTATTTAATAGATTAAACTGTCGGAACTCGGATTGTACTTGTAGTGTATCTATGACATGAAAAGTAAACTATATCAATTATTTATAATTAATCATTATAATTATCCAGATTGTTTGACAATCACCCACAGCTTATAAAGACTTCAGTTTTTTTTGGATAGCTGCAGTTAATTTCGTCAAGAAATTTATAAAACAATGTTTGCAAAAATAATAGATATTATGAAGATGAAAGTACTTAAAAAACTAGTTTAAATGTGAATTATCAACTAAGTATTAAGAAATTAAATAAAGTTAAAGAAAATATAGCAATAAACCTAAAATATGTAATGTTTAATCGTTAGTTCTTAATGAATAATTTTGGCGAGAAGTGGTTATTTGGTATTTCATTATTTAAATTAGTATTTTCCACTGTATGATAATGTATCTTAAATATTGATTACAATATCTTATTATAAATTCAATGTAGAAGATGAGTAGTAAACACATATCATTATGTTATGGTTGTACATATTTTACCTACTAATAATTTAACAAAACATTGGCCTAGAGAAGTATCATTTAAATAAACTAATATAAACAATTTTGATATTATTTATTTATTTATTATTAATACATGTATTATCAATATTTTTGTTTTTTTTTCCTCGACGATTTTGTTCAAGCCTTTTAGACTAATACATAAAAAAAACTATAAATAGCAAACATGTTTTTTATATATATAATGAAAAATACATATTGTATAGTATTAAAATAGGTTAGTTTATGGTAATATTCTGTTTATTTTATAAAAGCTGTTCAATGAATATTAAATGAACACAAGTATTATATTAAATAAAAATTCCAGCTTCCGCCAACAGGTTCTACAAAATTCATTTTTAACAACGTTTTTTTGTAGTAACGGTTTTATATTACTTAAATTTAAATGTGTAAGTGAAACATTAACAAATTTAAAACGATTTAAAATCCTTCGAAAATTATAAAAAATGTTAATATCCTTCAAATCCGACCTCCCTTGAAAATTAATGGTAAAACATAGCCTATAGCTTTGACTTAGTTGTAAAATGGGTCACGTACAATGCTTGAGGAAATAATTTTATTAGTTCTCTGTTTTCTAAGACTCTAATAAGGAGTTATGTTCAAAGTAATAGTACATTAAATGTACTATTTTATTTTCTTAATAAGATTATTTGTATTATCATATATGTTCTGATCTTAAAGTTTGTTTAGCTAAGTTCGCAAATTAATTACGTCGTCTCTTTAATGTTTCCTATTACTGACTGCGATTATATCCTTCCTACTTTATAATTGCATTTACAATCATACTCTGGATATTATTAGTTTTACTTTGCTTTTTTCCTCTCAACATTTAAATGCTAAATGGAGGCGTAAAGTTTAGCACTCTAATGGTAGTGTAGTGGTTGAAGTCTAGTTTGCGGACAATTAAATTCTGTAGAGTACATAGTTTTTTTTTGCTTTTATTTTATGCTAGTTGAAGTGATAAAGTCCAAGAGCACCTTGAAATACAAATACATCAAACGCCAGCATGCCAGTTACTAGTCCAGATGCTGTGCTACTGTGTTGTAGGTTTCAACAGTTAGAAGTTAAGACAATAATTAGGCTGAGTCCTTTCAAAATTACAAATCTTAGCATACTTGTTTTTAAATGGTCTAGTGGTATTTAAATAGTCCGATTCGATGTGCTATTTTTATTAATTGAGAAAACTTCAGTGTAAAACATTTCTAGACCCAACCAAATTTGTATATCAAGAACCATAATTATTTATTATAATTTAATTATCATTATTTTGTAAATATTTTGTGCATACATGTTATATAAAGTATGATATAATATCTTCTTATACCAGGTGTTATAAAAGTCCCCCCCCCTCTCCCCCACCCCCTGTTATTTTTGTTATTAATGGAAATAAACAGATTTGCTTTAGGGATTGTTAACATGAACAAAAATGGAGTTGTTTTGGTGTATCGTAAATTTCAAACCCTCCCCCAAAAAGGGAATATTTTGGGGGTAAGTCGACAATTTTAAACCCCCTATTGAGTGACACCTCATTTTAAAGGTCTTGATAAAATAAGAAGATTAGCGTCAAACTCTATCCAACATAATGGCCAATAAAAGTTATAACTTTTACCCATTTAAATAACATCAAAATGTTAAAGATGATACATCTGTTATTTTCTATAAGGGCTTCATGCAGTATGAAAGGGTCGTTCAATATGAGTGTTTGAATGACCTACTGGATGAAACCCTTGAATAAATATAAGAGATGTATCATCTTTAACATTTTGATGATATTTAAATGGGGAAAAGTTATAACTTTGATTGGCCATTTTGTTGGATAGAGTCAACATACAGGCCTCGGGTTTGCGCCAATCTTCTTCTTTTATCTATACCATTAAAATGAGGTGTCACTCAATAGGGGTTTTCATTTAAAATTTTCGACAATAAAATACCCCATTTTTGAGGGAGGGTTTGAAATTTACAATACACCAAAAAAACTCAATTTTTGTTCATGTTAACAATCCTCATGCAAATCTGTTTATTTCCATTAATAAAAAAAATAATAAGGGGGACTTTCAAAAGACACCAGGTATGTATGCCATGTATGTATTTTATATTATATTACAGGGAAAAATAAAGTTAATAAATTAATGCTAAATAAATAAAGAGGATAAAATAAAATAAGTTCTAGTGTAGAATAAGGAAAAGCAATCAAGTATTTTGGGTAGTTTTCCTCATGGGATAAAACAATTAAAATAAAACGTTAACATATAGTATTTTCTAGAGACTCAAATACAATTTCAAGTTAAATTAAAACTCTGTAAAGCTTTTTTATGCTCGAGGATCGTCAGTTTATTAATGTAATTAATTAAATTTAATTTGAAACAATTTTGAACTTTGAACTGAGAAAATAAAGTTGCTTGTAAGTTGAATCTGCACTTAGAGAAACTTCAGCATCTATTCTAAATTGAATTTGGATAACGAACAGTAATCATCATTATAGATTAATTTTGCAGTTTTATATTGTTAAAACAAATTTATTTGTCACAGATAATAAAGGTCCCCACAAATACTACATTAAAAAGTAAACTTTTAATTAAAATTTTAATGAAACTTTCTATATCTTTTTTAAATCTTGTTTAAAGGAGATTCCTTAAATGTACCTCTAAATGTACACCCTAATTAATTGATATGTATGTAGAAAATCAAATAAAGATAAACAACTGTTTATAAGAATGAGGAATTAAAAAATAACTTAAAATAAAAAAAACCTCAAGAGCACAATTTACTTATATTTAACACTTCCTTGAAAACAACATAGGTTAATAAATGGTATAACTTAATTAAGGCAAATTATTACGAATGAATTTAAACTTTATATTTGAGACAAAATTAAAACTGTTGAAAAAATGTATTTAAAATATAAAAACACATGCATTTACATAACACTCTGTTCGTAACTATATTGACACCACAAAAATAAAATTATTATATCATTTGCAATTTATTTAAAACTGACCACAGTGAAACATCTTATATTTAAAAAAAAATTTATCAATTTTTAAATAATGTATTTCCCTTTTAATTTAAAAGAATAATTTTCGGTTTATTTCTACTGTGCGTCCGGACTTTATTTGACAGTACGGGAAAAATTCTGCTTGCCTTTATATACATTTAAATGCAATGTATAACAGTTTTATCTTTTTTACACTAATGTACCAATATATGTAATGTGGTTTCACAAAGAATATAGTAAATCATTGTGCTCTTGTAGTTAGGTGAATGATAACTCAACATCCAAATAATAATACGTAATGTTTCATTACGCAATGCATATTATACAAATATTAAGTTGAATAAAGCAGAAGTTCTTTATTTTTTTAATCTATACAATGTATATTAAAAGAAGCTTGCAGTATGATAAAGAGGGTAATCTTTTATGAAGAGTCTAGGACCGAGGGCCAGTTGCCTAAAAACTTTGACGAGGGTAATTTGACAGCCAGAGGCTTGGCGGAGCGAGGGCCAGCCCGTGTCCACCGAGATCGTCATGTCCGAGTTCGTCACATCGACGAAAATCAATGAGCCGTACTAATTAGGGTCGGCCGTCTACCTGCCCCGCCGAGTATGTCATGCCTCCTCCGCCCGAACGGGAACAATAGATCCTTCAGTTTGTATTTATTCTTAATAAATATAGTATTTATACACTTCACTGATGCCGGGAAACCAATATTAACCATCTTCAACACATACAACATTAAAAACTTTCAAATCAAAAGTTCGTTATGGAAATTTTTTGAGTAGAAACGAACAGTTTAGGCAACTCATTCTAATTATAAATGTGATAATAACGACGAAATACAGTATTATAATTATACTGTTATCGGCAACATACTGTGACTAAACAGTTTAGGTCAGTCCTCTAGTTTTTTTTTTTATTATAATTATATAAAGTGGTAATACGATAGTTTATGTATGGTTGCATGTGCATTGTGTTAGTGCTGATATTATGTATGATTTGCAAGGAATAAATTCTTTATTATTTATTTATTATTTATTTTACATTATTATTATTATTATTGAATTTAAACTAGTTTTCATATTTTTGGCAAAAAAAACTGTTTTAGTTTTTGCATTTGTTATTGACTTCTGACTTGATACTCTTGGATTTGTTTATTTAAAACAATTTAACTATTGATTATTGTTACGTTTTTGACATTGTTACATATTGTTTGACATATTGTTACGAAATTTCTTTTAATACATTTTGTAAACGTTATAACATTGTAAATCAGAATCTATAAAAGTATCCTTATATAATATTTAGCAAATGTGCTTTTTTTGTCGCTAAGCGATAACTCCAATTATTATTCATCAAAATTAATTATTCAAGCACCATTTTAAAGCTTATGGTACCAGCTATGGACGACAAACAGCTTAACATTTATCTTTCCAGTACAAAATGTTATTTAAACAAGTTTTATGTTATACTTCATAAATGATTCCTAATGAAAGGTGCCATCTATTAACAATCTGTTTAACTAACATGACAGTTGTTATTAAATGTTTTACATTCTATATATGCAAGTGCAGGTGTAATCTGTCAGGTCTATCAATCAAATTAAATCAACGTAAAGCGTTATAAGCTGTTGTCAAATTATAAAAATGTAAATAAATAAATGTATTTACTTAATTAAATCAACGTATTCAATCAGAAAAGTAGGGTCAAATATATTAAATCAGATAACGTATTAAATATTCGCATGGGTCAGCTAGTATTATATTATAAAATATTTTTCCAATGTTTATAATATTCCTGCTTGAGCCTGTTACATCTTGTTCAGACTGGTTACTAAGCTGGCAGGATTTGTCCTGGACTTGCTCTGTGACGTTGGAAATAAATTGTTGAAGCTTTCCAATCCGTTTTACTAGGAACAATAATCAAACTATAACTCAAAAGCTTATTGTACGGTGACTTTGTCGTTGAAACGCGTTTGAGCTAATACAAATATTAGTTTGAGATTCTGTGTTCAAGTTTGATTCTATCAATATATCTTCTCGCAAGTCAAACGCAATATTTACTTATATAAATACATAACCAAAAACAAAAAATCTGTAAAAGTTCAAAATAAGTATATCATGTTCAGTGGTTTAATTTAGTCCTTAAAAGATGGAACATGAAAAGCATCTAAACGACTTGAAGCCAATAAAACTTCGCTCCGTTGATCATGCAAACGCACATTGCTGAAGTGGTTCCGCTTTATTCTGTTTTCCTATTTAACTTTTCCTTTGCAAGTTAAGTACTGTTTAAGAGTAGAATGAATGTCTTACTTGACTGAAAAATGTTGTATCAATATCTGAAATCAATTATTGCAAAAAAAATATTAAAGAAAAATAATAACTTCAAAAGAAAATTAAATTATTAAAGTGATGGCATTTCTTTGAACTGTTTGTAGTTTCAGTAGAGAAAGAGAACACGGTTCCAATAAACTTACAGTCCAGCAAATGTTCGACTTTTATATCAAATTAATTTAATTAAATAACAATAATAATTAATAGATCAGGACAATTATTTTCCGTATCACAGAATGCTGTTGTTGTTGTTTTTACAGTTTAAATTTATAAATGAAAATATCCTTTACTGTTTTTTTTAAACATTAGTATCTGATTTACGAGCTTCTCTATGTATTCTAATTTTTTTATGAGGTTACTACATAATGATAGTAGGCATTCGTACATTTTAGCTTGTCTATACAAAGTTAAAACATTTTTTATTTCCGTTCAAGTTGAAAATATAAACAGTATCCATAAATAACCATCACCTATAATAGAGTTTTTTATATAACAGAAGAGAAAATATAAATCTATGCACATTCTCTACACCGTAAGTGAGTGTTTTTGTCCATTTTGTAAACTATATTAGTTATTAAATTATCTGACTAAGGTAAAGATAGAAGTGCTTGGACTTCAAATGCCCAGGGTAAACATTTTAATTTAAAAATAGAAACAGAATAAAAAACGGTGATGAAAGTTCCAAAATATGAATATGCTATAAATAGAGTTTTATGCTGTTAAGGTAATCGCTTAAAAAATATGCATTTTTTTAAAGGTTGTTCTTATATTTTGTATAAGTCCCATTTTACATTGAATAAGTGGTCAATATTTTCAACAGAAATTTGAAGAGGTAATTTTTGTATCACTGCTCAAAACCTCATTATTTTTCAAATGTATTTGAGTTTTATTTAGCAACTAGGGGAGACCCCTGCATGCTTCGCATGCCAACCCCCAACGGAACCTTCTAAAAACATACGTTATGTTTTATTTATAATAAAGTTGTAGTATTAATAATAACCTCAAAACTAAGATGGTAAATAATGTTAAATGTTCAAACCAAATTATTTCTTATATTTTATAACAGCAGTTAATAATAGTTAAAAGAACCAGCAAAGCTCAGGTCTACACTTTAAAACCCTAACCTAAAAGCTAGAAATACAAAAATAATTGCTTCAAATTTTGAAATCAGCTGTTAATGGAAATATTGAAGCAAACATCTATATTATCTGTTATTTTATTCAATTGATTGCTATGGTAATAAATGTAAATACATGTGTTGGTTTATCATTCCAGGCCTAACCTAAGATTTTTTCCGACGAAATTTACAAATATTAAAATAAAAAAAAGGTTTTTACCGAAATGAATTATAGCCTATGTTACTCAGGGATAGCGTAGCTTTTTATTAGTAATACTATTTTTTCAATCGGTTCAGTAGCGCCAGAGATTACCCCCTACATACAAACAAACAAACAAACAAACAAATAAACTTTACCTCTTTATAATATTAGTATAGATTATGAAGTGTAAAATACTTGTTGTACATTAAAAATGTAAGACATGTAAAATTATGTAAAATTTGTATATCATTCTAAAGTTATTAAATAATATCCTTTTATTTAGCGAGTTATTTAACCTAACCTAAATTTGCAGGACTTGCTTTTATTCAAACGCAGTTTTCCGAAAGTTGAAATGTTGTTTTTCTAAACACATTGCTAGTTGTCCAAAACACGTTTATAGTTACTGTACTTTTTATCTACGAAAAAATTAAAATATTTTACTTATATGTTTTAAATTATTTACACTATTCCATACACTATAGTATAAACATTTTTTAAACTAATAAAAAACTGTTTTCTCAGTAGTGAAGTTGTTAGAGTAAGAGATGATTACTGTACCAACCATTTAAATTATCTTTTAAACAACCGATTTGGCAAAACAGTTTTTGCCAATAATAAGGGACATGCGCTAAAAGATCCCTTGTACTGAATAAATATAAAACTAAAGTTTATGAAAACCATTAAAACTGTTTTATAAAACGTAAGAAGAGAATATATAATTATTTAAAAAGTTGCGAAAACTTCAAATTTCAAAACAAAGTTGTTTAAGCCTTATTAAGGAGTTTAACTAAATAGGTAGTTAAGGCGCTATTAACAATCAAAAGTTACTATTTTTTAGTTTTAATTGTTTATTTTTTAACGCTTTAATGCTTTGGTGTTATTGGATTCTTTTAAGAAATCTTCTTGGTTATATTAAAAAAATATCAAAAAATTTAACTAACACACAGTCTTTTTTAACTAACATGTCCCTACAACGACTGCATTGTTGTATGTTGGTGAGGCCTTTGTTTTGAAGACAAAAGCAGAACGTTGTCCTGGGCATAGCCTACAGGGAAAATATTCATTTTAGCTACTTTTGTGACTTAATTATATTTTCAGAATTGTGAGGATTACCACACGAAGCATAGTTATATACTTCGTATAAAGGTAAGTGCACCGAACTGACAATAAATAATTAATTATATAATACAGGATATAATTTCTTTTTACACGCACTGGATTTTACAAATAGGCCTACTGTATGGACTAGGATTCAGTGCAGAATTACACTAAATTTATTTTAAAATTATGTAGGCCTACATAATATAATAATATCTTCAACTATTTTGTTTAAATCTTCATTCCTGTTTCATTAAAGTCTATTTATCACTCCAATACTCAACTATCTCCTACTTTAAAACATAACACTACTAATGAAACAAACCACGTAATGTTGGCTGTGATAAACATATTTAAAACTCTACCGTTTCAACTTGGACTGCAACTTGCTTTATGCTAACCTCTTGTACAAATAACGCACAGAGGCGTTTGATCTTTGTGGAATATAATTTACAAAACACACCACAGAAACTGCCATGTTTGTTTGTGGCTTCTGGTCCGTGTAAACGTGTGTTTCCGTTATTATTTGAGTTTAAAATGGTTTCGTTAAAGGGTCAAAGGGTAGAACAACATAACACTCATTATAACGAAGTACAAGTTATTATATTTGAAAAAGTAAGTTGGATGAAAGAAAATTGATAAAATTTGTTGAAAAAACAGACGAAGGTGATTTTACACGAGAGTTTTATAAAACATAATTTCTTATATAAAAAAGAAGTGAAGTCTTTATAGGTTTTATGTTTATATAGATTTTTTTTAATATGAATTTTAAAATAATTAAATTCTGTATTTTACAAGTTTTCTCAGTTTACATTTTACCTACTTAAATACAAACATATTTATGTTTTGAAATATACCTTTATTTCCTTATATTGAAGTATTTCCTATAACATTTCCTTGTAAAGTAAGTTGTTAATCAGTGTGTAGATAGTATGGTACTGAAAAGCGTACTTATATGTGCTGAGGATTCGAGTTATTGCTAAGGGTTGTAAAGTTATATTGATTGTGTTACTTCCTTCTAGAATCATGATTGCGGTGAAAAAAATATTAGAATCTAATCATCTTTTTGTATAGAAATATTACATCGAAATTCAAATTATTTATACTTACGTTTGTCCATAATACATAATATGTATTGTATGTATTTATCAAAATACAAGCTTAATTCAAGCGAAATTAAGTTCATAAGTTAAAATATTTATAGTAAGAATTCACAGTTTGAAAAAATGTACCACTTAAACAGAAAGTATTGCTAAAATTGTTTAGATTTAACGCTTTTAATTTGTATAAAATTTCCATCAAACGTTTAAAGATGTAGGTTTTTGTTTCACGGCAAAAATATTCTAACCTGTAATCTAAATTTTTCCCTGTAGAGACATATCCATTCTTCACCTGGGATTTTAATTATATGAAAAATGGCATACTCTACTGAAAAAAATTACCATTAAAAATACATATTATATATATTAATATTATTAGTATTATTTTTCCTGATATAAAAGTGGTTTATATCAGTGTTACTCGGCAATAGTTCTTGGACATAACATGGTGCGCATCTTACGGGTAATACACGCTCTATGACAATCCAGTTTACAGCATCACTTGGCAATAGTCCTTGGATAGTAACATCTTGCGCATCTTAAGGGTAATACACCGCTCTATGACGGTCCAGTTTACAGCATCACTCGGCAATAGTCCTTGGATAGTAACATGGTGCGCATCTTACGGGTAATACATGCTCTATGACGGTCCAG
>JAGFPH010001619.1:190970-215757 GCA_018207615.1 Philaenus spumarius | reverse complement strand
CATATAAATTCAATTTATAGGAACCTATAGGGCAAAGAGAAACGCAAAGTCCAGTACAAGACACCAAAGTAACTGAACTGACTATTCTCTCTGTATTTCCAGTACAACGAATCCGGCTTTTGTTTTAAAACAATGGTCCGCCCAACATACAACAATGCAGTCGTTACTGGGACATGTTAGTCAGAAAAATGAAGTGCAACTGAAATTTTTCTTTTAATAATTTGTTGGCAAAGAAATACTATGAGAAGTTATTATAGGTTTAGATTTATTTTATTATTTGTTTTTAAATCTATTTTAAAATAAAATGATACAACCTTCCCTAACTAAAATTTTTGTTTAGTGCATTCATCTACATTTAAAAAATAACTGCCAAAACAATGTTATGTGGGATTTAACCATAATTAAAAAATGCTATATATATTGATAATATTTAGTCGATATTTTTATGCTTAATACTTTGTTGAATGGGAAAGCAAGGCAAATTTACAAATTAAATATTAGGTTACTTGTTATCTTTAAGACTCTGTATTTTAAGTAATTTTTAGTTCCTTATCATGTACGCCATAGTTTTTTGTTACTTTTGCAATAGTTAATAATAATAATAATAACAATTCATTTTAGTTATGTTCTATTAAAAGATATTTACCGAATTTTCGATATTATCTTGCAGTGAAACGCTATTTTTTTAACCAGTTATTTTGGCAACACTAGATTAGATTTTAAAAATATTTTAAGACAACTTTTGATAAAAAAAAGAAGAAAAACTGGTTATTGAACTTACTTCATGCACTTGCTGGAAACACAACTCGTACTTTTGTATTTTATTGCTGGCGCTTAAGAACAAACTTTTATATTATCAATCGCACCCCAACCCTTCTTATTGATTTCACTTTTTAGAACTTATTTATATTGGAGTTGATTGTTTTCTGTTTGGTGGAAAGATATTTTTACCGTGAAATTTCTAATACTGCTTTCCGCCCTTTTGTACTTAATAAACCGGAAAGGTGTTTTACCTTCAAGGGTTGTTTTTACGACTAGGATACAGAATTGCTTGAATATGATTTTCTATATTTTACGCATTTTATTCAAATATTTAGGAACAACATATAGATGTGTCACTCAACATTTTTGTTTACGATATAACTAAAAATATTTTGTAAAACTTATAATATTAATCTGAATACTTAAATAATATTACTAAAAGATTTTATAAAATTGAGTTTATTTTTGTTTTATTGAGTAAATTTTGTTTTTACAATAATATTATATTCCTTTCGAAAATTACATACCAATATAAACTCTCAAACTCTGTATTTAGAAACGTCCCGCCTGACAAAATATATTAAAAATCACTAATTATTACAATATTTAATATTATTTTATCCTTGCATCATAGATTTAATCCTTCTCATACCTGATTATTTGTCCCAATCATAATATACGAGTTCCCTATGGCATATACTGTTGTAAATTAAACCTGTATAGTTATCCTTTGACATTCTCTATCGCGAAAAAGAGAACACTTAGCCTTGAGCTAAGAATAACTGTACAGTGTGTCTTATCATACTATATCATCAAAAATAACACAGTAGCTTAGAGTAAAGTCAATTAATTAATTTAATATTATAAGAGTAATAATAAATGCATAAACACAAAATTACTACATTTCAAAATTTTACTACGTTATTATTTTATCTTGGATGATATTTTTTTAAAGTGAAAAGGTGAATATTTTGTCAGCGAGACAACAAGAAAATAACGTAATAGCCAGAACCATTATGACCATAATTTTAAAATGCTTCCATTGATACATTTGTTTGGTTAAACAAAACTTCATACATTAATTATCTACCTAACCTTTAGATTTTTGGAACTAATCATTTTTATCAAATTAAACATAAAAAGTGTTTATGTTTTTAGGTTATTTATATATTAGTTAAAAATTGCGGGTGGAAATAAATGTTAGAAAGCTTTAAATCCTTTTTATTTGGCATCAAATTTAAGTATCCTAGGTTTGCAGCATCCCACGCTGTGAGCTGTGAGTGGGGATCCAAAAAATCACGAAATGTTCTGAATGTTTTCTCTCTCTTTTTTTCTTTTTACTCTTAAAGTATGCATCTCATAGACTAATTTACTTTTTTTATGAAGTAAAGACCCCACAAATTTCACGTCGATTGACTAACACCAATATTTAATTAATTTAACTTGGCAGATGGTCGAATCAATGGTACAAAAATGGCGATCATGAAGACAAGTTGTGTGTTATCACTGTCGACAGTAACATTAAAGTCTCCAGTGAGAATTAGGCCCAACTAAAATAAAACACAACTACAGTTTTCTTAAATTTCTAAACTGGAAACTTTGAATTTTTTAGATCACGTATTGCAAATAGAGAAGGTATCTTTAACAAGTATTAATGGCGTGAATTAAAATCAAAGAGTAACAACCTCCTTGAAAATAAATAAGTGATCCATATTGCCAAACACATTTTGTAACACGTTTGCACATGTTTCTATCTCCTTATCGTTCGAAGATATCATCGATGCTTACTGAGATACATCACTTTATACTTACTTCTTACTTCTTAAGGCGAGCTTCCAGTGCTTTCCGCTCCGATGGCTCGATGTCTCCGGTATAACAGTGTCGCACTCTGCCAAAACTTGCTGTCCGATAGAATATTCGCCAGGGTGGCCTCTTCACCAAGTTTCACTTTTAATATTTCTCGCTCCCTAAGGAAGTGGGAGCACTGGAGGAGAATGTGTTCCAGACTTTCTTCCACCAACATGCAGACGCCACACAGATCGCTATTAGATAATTTAAAACGGTGTAGATATTTGTTTGTGACAATATGACCCGTGCGAGCTCTTGCCGCAAATGAAGACACGAATCGAGGAATTGATTTGTGTAAACGGGGATCACTTGGAGTACACTGAAGAGCGTAAAAGGCTCGTCCAGAGTCGCAGTGCTGCCATCGCTGGTTCCATGTAGTTTCAAGCCAGTTTTCAGCCGCTCTCTTGCACTGCAGTAGTGAAAAACATGCTTCAGGTGCAGGGCCCATGTTACATGCGGTGCTGGCCAACGCATCAGCTTTTTCATTGCCTGGTATACCACAGTGGCTCGGGATCCACTGCAACACAATGTTCTTTTCCTTCAGATTTGCTAACAGGTCATGGATTTCTGATATGCGGAAAACGTAATCGTTTGCTTGACTGGCCTGGATGGCTTGAAGGGCAGATCTGGAATCTGTGAGGATGCAGATGTTTATCTGCTCTACAGTTCGGCAGAACTGCAGTGCAGCACTCAAAGCCAACAGTTCAGCATTCATGCTGGAGGATGCATCACATGGGAACAAGAAGATCTCTTGCATATTTGGGCAGTAAAACGCCGCTCCTCCTCTTCCATTTGCTTTGTCAACCGACCCGTCCGTGTAAATCAGCAGATATGACTCATATCTCTCACGAATCATTTCTATTGATACCGATTTAAGAAGCATAGGTGACTCTTGCTTTGTCAATGAGCCAGGAATGTCCAGGATTGCCTGGATTTTGGGTCTCAGCCATGGTGGATGTTTCAAAGTCGTTGGAATAGTCTGTGGTCTCAAACATTCAAGTTCAGGACTTGGTTTATTTCTGCAGTTGTAGAACGACTGACGAACGCTATTGTATCTGTCCGCAACAGAGTCATGCAAGGTAGGCGTGGCCAAAATTTGGAAATGCTTCTAGATTTGGAGCATCCGGATGTACAAGTCCAGTGGTGCAATCGCGAGCTCAACCTCCATCGCTTGGCAGCTTGTAGTCTTTGGGCATCCCAGGCAGATCCGAAGTGCACAATTCTGCATAAGTTGTAGTTTTTTAATATGAGTTTCAGCTGCGCCACCCCACACCTCACAGGCATAAAGCATTTTTGTTCTTACAAATGAGATATAGAACTGTCTCAGCATAAATGTGTCAGCTCCCCAGACTCTGCCTGAGATGACTTTTAGAGCATTTATCCTGTTGGCGCTTTTTTCGACAATTGAGCTGATATGGGCGTTCCAGAGAAGCTTCGGATCCAGCTTGATTCCCAGTAGCGTAGGATGTTTGTTATATGGAATTTCGATGTTATTCATAAAAACGAGTGGCTTATAGTTCTTATGTGTGTACCGTTTTGAGAAGAAACAGACTTCTGTCTTTGTAGAAGAAATGGTTAACCCCCATTTCTTACACCATTCGATTGTGTTTTCTAAAGCTTCTTGTACACTGCTAGTCGCCAAGGCTGGTTCCCGGGCAGTGGCCCATATGGTGACATCATCAGCGTAGACTGCCAGAGATACAGAGGCAGGCATAACAGTTTCTAAGTCCCAGAGAGCTATGTTGAATAGTGACGGGCTAATAACTGAGCCTTGCGGGATTCCATTGAGAGTGGCCCCCTCGAACGAGTACGTATCGTTGATTTTTGTCTTGATGGTCCTGTCCTTCAAGAAATCCACAATGAATTTCAAAATTTTACCTTTTATTCCAAGTTTGGTGCATTGATCGATAATCGTAACCCTGGAGACTTTATCAAATGCAGCTTCAAAATCAATTAAGACGGCTGTGGTGCACTCTTTCCTTGAAAACCCGTTGTAGATGCTTTCAGTGAAGAAATGAAGTGCGTCGGTAGTACTTCTTTTTGGCCTGAAGCCAAACTGCTGTTGACTGAGAAGTCCAAAATGTTCCATTCGCCATATCAGGCGATTATTAACCACTCTCTCCAGTAGTTTCCCAACACATGATGTGAGCGCAATTGGCCTATATGACGAAGAGAGTTCGGAGGGTTTTCCAGGCTTCAACAGGGGAATAATAGTAGCTTGTTTCCATTTCGCTGGTATAACACCTTCCGTCCAGATATTATTGAGATTCAAAATAAGTTCAAGAGTTAGCTCCTCAGAGCAGTTCTGCAGCATTGCATTATGTACGCCATCTTCGCCTGGAGTAGTTGCCTTAAGTTGATCTATAGCACTTTTTACCTCTACTGTAGTGAACGGGTTGTTGCTGATGTCATCTTGTTCCATCAATTTGTTGAGCGTGTTGTAGAAAGATTCCTTGTCCGCGATTAGGTGAGTGGGCCAAATCGTCTCGTTTCCTGATTTTTCCATATATGATGAGTTGAAGTAGTCAGCGATGTCCTTTTCCCTTGTGACTGGTGTTCCACTAGAGGTTTGTATTTGGAAAATTTTCTCTGAAGGTTTACCTTGAATGGCCTTGAAACGCTTCCAGACCGCTGAGCAGGGAGTGTTTGAATTTATCCCGTTGACGAAACTGCGCCAAGATGTTTGTTTTGCTACTTTTATAGCTCTTTTGCACCTAGCAGCAGATTGATTGTATTTCATCCGGAGTTCTGGCGTTCGGTGCTTTTTCCACTGTCTTCTTGCTTTTTGTCTTGCTTTACGGAGTTCTGAGATTTCTGTCGTCCACCAAATGTTTGAGGGTTTGTCCTTTCGATTTGGGCCGGACATCGGAATGCATCTCTTAGCGGCAGATATTATTATTTTCTCGACATCTTCGATTCCGTTAGCAACGTGGCAATTACTTGTATGGGCCTTGAACATGTCCCAGTCTGCCTCCCTTATTTTAAACTTCGCTGAAATCTGGTTTCTTGCGCTGGCGTTCTGTTCGATAGGAATTTCGAAGAAGATCGGGAAATGGTCGCTGGAGAGATCTCTGCCCACGTGCCAATTTTTCACCAAGTCGATCAAATCTGGACTGATAAGCGTGAGGTCCAAGGTGCTCAGTGAACCCGTACTAGCTGATTGGTATGTAGGTTCTTTGTTGGTATTTAGGAGCAAGAGGTTGTTTGAAAGTAACCAGTTTTGCAATAGCTGCCCATTGCCATTTCCTTGACCACTGTTCCAAGAGTCATGTTTAGCGTTAAAATCACCCATTATAATTAAATATTTCTAAGTAAGGAGTTCAACTCCTCATGTGTTATCAGTTGGTTGGGTATATACACATTTACAATTTTTATCACAATGTTTTGGTTTAAGATAATATCACAGCATATAGCTTCCATATTAGCGGTCACTATGACTTCATGGTTTTTCACAGGCACTGACTTATGCACCAGCGTAACAACCCCCCCACCCTTTTTATTCGGTCTGGAGTAGTTGAATGTTTTGTAGTTATTAAAGCCTGGATGTCTACTTGCATCCGAGGGAAAACAGGATTCTTGTACACAAACTACTTTCACCTGATTCGCGTCCATTTCTTGCCTCAATTCCTCAATCTTATTCATTAGGGATCGTGCGTTCCAATGCATAAAAGATAATGGTAGCTTTTTCACCGGTAATAATGACTTCACCCTTCTTTTCCGCTCCTGATGGGTTGATCCGATGGAAATGTGTCGCTTCTTGTTCGGATCCTGTTTAGCTTTAATTCTTTGGCGAAGTTCCTCTGCATCACTCCTTCCATTACACCATAATTCAATTCTTCTGTTATACATAACACCTCTCCTTCTCATAATAATGGTTTTGTCAATATCATAAAATTTCCTCACGTCTTGGACGGAGTCGTCTTTGGAGTTCCAAATATTAACTTTCAGTCGATCTGACTGCGGATACATCACTTTATAATCTATATATTAATTTGAAAATTTTTTTTGTAATCCGAGTGAGATCTCGAGTTCTATTGGGCCGATTGACATGCGATTTGTGTTAAATGAAAGGTAATTAGCTCTATATTTGCCCATTTTACTTGGATTTTAGTAATTACATCACTAAATTTTCAAAAAACGGAAATTATAATCTCTTATGGCAATTTAACATGGGAAAATTGTTTAAGCCTATTCCAAGTGAGATCTCGAGTTCTATTGGTCCGATTGACATGCGGTTTGTGTTAAATGAAAGGTAATTAACTATATATGTGCCCATTTTACTTGGATTTTAGTAATTACAGCACTAAATTTTCTAAAAACGGAAATTAAAATCTCTTATGGCAATTTAACATTGGGAAAATTTTTAGGCCTATTCCAAGTGAGATCTCGAGTTCTATTGGACCGATTGACATGCAGTTTGTGTTAAATGAAAGGTAATTAACTCTATATTTGCCCATTTCACTTAAAATTTTACTAATCCATCATTTAATATTTTTAAAATGTAATTTAAAATATTTTCTATTCAATAACATTGTATTTACTGATCAACTGATTATAACAGCACATGTTTTATTATCATCTGGAGTTCTATTGGACATAAAAATATATAATAGCACAGATCAGCTGATTATAACAGCACATGTTTTATTATCATGACATGGTTAGTTTATGTTGTAATTTACTTTATTGAAGAAGGTTATGTTTAATTTTGCTGCTGCTTAATTATGTTTTTCTGTTTATAGTTCAATAGTTATGGAGGTGAACGGATAATTAGTGATGATGAAATTGTCTTTTTAATAAATTTAATAAATCAATTTAAATAAATTTAATAAATCAATCAATGATGAAATTGTCTTTTTAGTAAATTTAGTAAATCAATCTCTTATTAAATCAAGTAACTAGGCATACATTAGTTGCAAAAACTTCGCACAGGTTAGCTAGGGTTCCAACAGGGAGTTGGGGAGTGGGGGTTGGCGTGCGGAGCACGCAGGGGTCTCCCCTAGTAAAGAGTTAATTTCTAATTATATAGTATGCTGATTTAAAAATAAATAAGACAAGAAATATAACTTATTCGACTAAACACTTTAAACTTAATGGTGTACATGACAGCATCGTTACTTTATTTGATGGACTCTTGATGTGTCGGGTGTCTTACCTAAGGGTTGTTTTATTGACAGTACTTTTAATGACTCGTATAAAGTTAGTTGCTATTAATAGTGTGAAACAAGATATCAACACCCCTTTTAGTATGTGTCAAAAAACATCCTTTTAGAAAATATATATGACAGAAATATTGTTTTGTAAATGCAAGAGAACGTATAAAGTAGCAAACTAAAACAGTTAAATAAACTTTAACGAATAATCCAAATAAAAGATCTAGCTAAGAAATAATTGGATTTCTAACTCTTACAATACAATTCACAAGAGAAAACTGTTGTAGTACTATTACTCCCAACATCACTTAATTTTTCTGATATCACATTGCTACGTTTGGTCATATACATCAAGAGAAAATTTGCCCTCGACACAAAATAGTTTTCTAACCCTACATTACGTTTGTGCTGACTATTAACGACAAAATTAACTTTATAGACTACACCAAAACTTGTTTCCTCTTTTCCCCTTTACTTTTTTTCGAGTACGTGCAATACAATGGTGAAATAGTTTTAAAGTTTTACGAATCTTCCATAAAATTTATAAGATAAACTGTTTTATTGTAAGTAGGGACGAATTTTTGTTTTATACATACTGTACATTGAATGAATATAAAATAATTAAAAATACGATAGCTATTTATAAGACCGTATTGCTAAAGCCACACCGGAGGAGAATAGCTAGGTGCCTGGAGACTTGTGAGTTTACCTAGTTTGGAGACTTAGTACAAGTGGCCACATAGTCCTTGTGGGTTGCCTACTACCTACAGTTTGTTCCGTAGTTGTAGAACGTAGTTGTCACCCTGTCATTGGATGAAAGAACAGATGAGTTCGTGTTCGTAGGACTAACCGACTGAGTCACTATTTAACCACGTGCTAGTGTGACCGTTCTCTAATGTTCTATACTGTTCGTTTTCTTGGGTGACTCACCAAGCGACTCGCCTTGTCACTACTCACCTAGCTTGTCACCTCCGGTGCTTACAAGCAACATTCTTGTCGGACTCGTCCGTCTTACTAGTCAAATAGCCTAGCGTCGACCTACCCAAGAATTCTACTCATACATTTAGAAGCATTGCACACCCTGCAAAAGAGCCTACTTCAACCACATCATTCTCTCACTCAGTTCACGTTGATGGCGAGTTTTTTTAAAGTAATTAATTACTTGTAAACTAATTATTATAATTTGTATTTGTGGTATTTGGGAGAACATACGACAAAGCTTGTTTGAATAAAACATTCAATATATTATTCTAATTTTGTATAAACTGTTTGAAAGTTTATGAAATATTTTCTTGTTCCGTTCATATTTCGTTGTATGGTTTCTTGATAATGTTTACTTTAATCTTATATTGAAAAGATTATGTTTACTTAAGTCCTTTCATACAACTTGTACAATAATTGAAAAGTTTCAATAGTATTTGACTTAAACTGGAGTGCATATGAAATAATAGATTTTTACAATAGACAAACATGTTTCTCTCAAACTAAAACCAACTCCATTATTTTTGTATTTAGTGAAGTGCACAAAATAATGTATGTTAGAAGAATAAAACAGATACAAATTTATACACTCGAATTTACATATTTCTTAGGCCAGTTCAAAATTATAAGAAGACTTTAAGAAATATCTATACTTTCGATATATTTATTTTTAAAACATTTTTTAAATGTACAGTATAGTAATTAATAATGTAATAATATTTAATATATACATACAAACAAAAAGAAGAAAAACTATAAATAAACACTTGCCCAGAAACAATAATTATTATTATTACTGGTTTGCTATTATTATTATTCACTTTAAGTTACAACTTTCTCAATGCATAAGATATTGTGTTCAGGCTATTATACCCATTTGTTAAACACAAGACTTCATTTCAAACATATTTTAAATGGCGGCCGTTTGAAATTTTTTAATTCATAGTTTAGCGCATTCTGGTTTTATCTTTTTGTTTACATACGCACTATTTCGTATTTCTTCAACAACATAAAACGTCACAAATAAATTGCCTCGTACAGTGCGTTAGTTTAATATAGTTATATGAAAGTGCATTCCTACAAAAATATAGTCACAACTTTATATGAAATGATTTATATCGCCCACAAAAATAATCACATCATTAAAACAAGCGATTATGATTAAGTAGTTTCCTACGTCAATCATGTGTTTAAGTAAAACGTATTGTGTTTGAACAAAAATATACTTAAAGTTTTTCAGCCCGTTAACTGTTTTCCTACATTTAATTTGTAGATCTTAAATCTTACCAACATTGAAAATCAAAATATTTTAAGAATCCATTCATATTTTAACACCAGAGACTTAATCAAACAAGAATGCAATTAAAAGTTTTTAGAGTCTTGCAGAATGCGAACTAATATTCCTAAACTGTTATTAGGACAGACACTCGTTTAAACCATTTAAACCCATTTTACAATTATTAAATTCGCAAATAGTCTGAAAATTCTTAAAGGCTTCGTCATTCAAATTCAGACTAATTAAAGTAAACTTTCCTAAGAAATGTATTTCAAATCATTGATCGAATACTTGTATATTAGGGTTTTGATTAATTTGTAAGAGATGCATGCTCTTTGTCAATGGATTTGATTTGTTTAATTATAATTGATTGATGGTGGACAGGATTTGCCTTGAAAACTTTCTAAGAGGTTACTTCAGTAAATATACCCATCATTTTAATGTTTCTGAGCTTTAATCATTATAATATGTAGATATATGTTGATTAGAGCATGCAAGTTATTTACAACTAAAATTAAACTATTTAGTATATTTGTACAGTATAAATAATTGTAGTCAGTTATGGGTTCTTATAATGATGTGTAGACGATTCAGAATGTGAGCAATACAATAATGGTTTAAGTGAATTAAGGATAGTTACCATTTTAGTAACATAGGTTTGATAGACTCATTTCTTTTGATGCGCACTTTTCGTAGCAGAGTGCGTGACTATTACAGTGTGCGTGCAGGTCGAATCAGTGACAGTATAGGGTTGTATGCTGTTGTGGAATTTATTCTCTTCTGCCTATCGCAATAGAGTGTTTAAAATACAATTGTTTAACAAACAAATCAAACAAAAAATAATTAAGGACAATAATTACATATATGAATCAAAATTTAAATTTAATATGTGATTATAAAATATTAAACAATAAATATATTTTTTAATAACCCTATAGTGAAATAATTTTTTTCTTCTAATGTTCGATGGGAATGAGAAAACTGTAACAATTAGTATATTGTCTGAAAGAAGCACAGAAATACACATTAATATGGGCTTAGTTAGGATTACATGTAGACAGCGGTTACACAGACTAAGATTTAAAGAATCGTTCTTAGCTTTTTTTGCACTAAACTACTTTAATAAGTGTTTAGTAGTGAACTACATGTATTCAGAAACAAATACTTAAAACATGAAATATAATAATCATTGTTAGGATATTTCAAGATGAATTTAAATAATAGTAATTTGTAAATTTACTCAAATTCAAGCAGTTGATGGTTTTCTGACTAATATTTAGAAACTTGATTAAACCTTATATTTTAAAATAAATGTTAATTATCTTTTATACTTCATAAAATAACTAATAAGTCGTACATTTATAAAGATTTTTAAATAATAATACTTCTTTTGGTTTATGAAATTATTGTTTAGTATATCTTACAAACGATAAAGACAAACTCACTCTGATTAAATGAAACCCCGAACCATAAATGCAAGACAAAAGGCTGTTACACAACTGGATTGTATACTACTGATTTAACACCCATCTGAGGATGACGATTGTGTTATAGAAATCATTAGTATAGATAGATCAATAAACATAACTTTATAATATTGATTTGCTCAATTGTTTTTTTGTTCCTTGTTTTTGTGGTTCGCGGTTTCATTTAATCAGTGTGTAATGTTTCTGTTCAACTAGAGTATGTGAGCGTATGCAAAATTAGTTCCATATCAGTAATAATGTTCTTCCAATCTGGTTACCGATATCTGCATTATATTAGTTTAACTTGCAAAATAAAGAAAAGAAAAAATTACATTGTAATATAGAAGTTTACTAAGTAATATAATATAAATATCTGTCTTTGCTGCCATAGATTGTTGTTGTTCTCAAAAATTTTATTAAATCACTGCTTAGAGTTCAGCCTTCAGTTGGAGAGTGTTAAAGTATACATTTCTTTAAGGTATTTTTAAGTTAGTTATTCTTCTGAATTATTGAAGGTAAAGTGATACTAATGTATACATAAGTTTGCTTAAATAGTAATGACTCGTAAGCTCCTGTAAAAAACACAGATTAATTAGCTACATGTCAGAAATACAAAATTAAAACTAATAATATTTAAAAACAAAAATTTTTTTTAGGCCAACCTAACCATTTTTAGGGGATTTTTAACACAGTAAATATGTTCAATTTAAGGATATCTAGATATGATTTTATAAAACTGTAGGTCTATTTTTCAAAATTGTCTATTTATGTACATTATATATATATATATATATATCAAAATAAAGTTAAACATATTATCTTTTAAGTGATTTTTATTTTATAGTGATATATCAAAATATTTAGAAGTAATTAATATTATAATGAAGAAATTAATAATCGAATATGTGTACACTACGTTATACGAAGATGGTACCAAAATTTCCGAAGTTAAACGAATGTGTTACTCTTCTTTAAATTTGTATAAACGAATACATTGATGATAAAAGTTGTATTTATATTTATTTTATGACCTCAAAGCAAATCTTCTAAAGTAAGCCTATATTAGTTCTATAAATCATATTTAAAAAAATCAACTTCAGATTATTGATTGATTATTGTAGTTGTATTTTTGATTATTGACTGTACATAACCCCCAAAGTAAAATCTACGCTAGGTTTTGTTTAATTATAATACAGATGATGGGTGAAATCAGCTGTTACATTGCACGTTACTCACGTGCGGACGTACACTCGCTTTTTTAGGAGTTAATTATCATAATGTTAGCAATGTTATTTTATGTACACACTTTTGACTTCAATAATATACCCGTCCATACCAGTAAATGTTTAAGGGCATATAGTAATCCATAAACCAACATGTTTGTGATTGTTCAATGATTTATGTCGTAATTGTGTACAGTTTGTCACGACGTGTTCCACAACAGTGGAATGAAATACTTTATTTGAAGTTGATCTGATGATGGTGGCATGAACCACCGACACCGGTAATCCGATAGGATATATTTAGAGTATTTGTCGGTGAAATAAGGTAATTAATTACCTATTTATTATAATGTTGCATCCTTGGAAGCTAGAGGCATCGTGTTTTAAAACAATACTGAAGTTAAAAACAACAGAATCCAACTAGAAACTGCACTTTATAGTACAAAGCTTTCCTCTAGGTTTTTTACTCATCAGAAGTTGTTAAGTGCAACGATACTCATATTCGTTACATTCTACAGTTTTCTTACTCATTTCAACAGTTGGTATGCTTTCATAGAAACCACTTAGTTAAAAACTAGTTTTTAAACGAGAATAACATATATAGATCATAACTAATTGCAATTTCACCATTTCCGTATATTTTTAAATTGTCTAAAGTAATACTAATATGGAATGAACCCACAATGTTCACCTTTATTGTAACACACGCTGTGGTTAAAGTGTGTATTTTTGTTTTTGTTTTAAGTAATTATCTAAACATGGTGATTCTTTAATGTACGGAGATAATTCAAGAGGTGGTCATGTGAGTCAAAATAAAGGAACAACTTCGTATTTTACAAGCTATACTAAATAATTTACACAATAATATCTTTACAACCGCATGAACCAATTGAGTTGAAATTTTGCAGGTTACTAGCCAAGTTGTATTGTAAATACCTAGCTAAAAAAACATAATATTTTTTTCAATAATCCGTTTCAAAATGGGAGACATCTAAACATTTTAAATAAAAATAACTAAAAACAGGAATTTTTATAACAATTAATTGATTGTCAAAAGTTACTTTTTGTAGCACATTTGATATTCTATCGACTGGTATAACTAAGCTCAGAGCGCGAGGATATATCATTGAAATGCATCAAACTAATGCTCACTGGCTAATGAAAGCTGTTTTACCTTTGTTCTACAGTTTCAACAGTTATACCATTAGATAGGAAATGAAACTGGCTACAAACACGTATGCAGAATCATCAAGTATAAACTGTACCTTCATAACAAAATGATTGTTGAATTATCAAAATCAGTTCAGTAGTTTAGGATGTAGCCTCGACAAAAATTTCAAAGAATGATAACATTTGTTTTTAGTAATAATGAGTTATCCTCTTCAACAAACTTATTTCTAGAAACTGTATCCCCGTTTAGTTTCTTTAGCTATATGATGACTATACAGTATTTCTGTAGGCCACTTTCGAGTCGTGAACCAGTTTAAAACTATTATCACGTCCCAGAGGAACTGGCAGATGGAGTTGGAGCAGCAGTTTGATACATAGTTAATAAGTTCATGTAAATACAAATCTTTTTATTGTACGTAATTAACATATTTTCACACCTTATGTAACACAGAAATGGCAATTGTAAAATTGAGGATTTTAAATTTTTATTCTCAAATATGAATTTATGGCGATTGTTTCTTTGGCTTTGTGATTATTAAATAACTACATTTAGTCTGGCTCTTTTGAATTAGAAAATCAATAATCCCTTACAGGTATACCCTATTAAAATGCTAATATACATTTTGGTACATCCCATTGTTCGCTTTGTTAGGGTAATGCTAATAGCGTGGCCATATGATCTACAGCAATTAACCATAACAGAAATTCCCGCCTTATCAACCAACACATCAGCTGCGTGACGTATGCTACATATATTGCACTGTCCCTTTACACACGCAACTTGTATTATAATTACAGTCATGAATGGTTTCTTATCTGATATTCCGGTCTATAAATAAACGGGTCAGACTATAGCTAATACAATAACTGCTAACGAAACTCAGAATGTTTACCATTTTGTTAACGTAACTTTTCTTAATAAATACGTTTTGGGTTTCACTTATAGTTGCAGAGTGCGTGACAGTAAACAATGTGCGTGTTTTGGGGGGCGTGGTCATGAGGGTATAGCGTTGTATGGTGTGGAATTTATCCTTTGTGTGCCTTCTTGATATACAATATAAAGCATTACTGGAAATATTCAAAGCATTAAAAATGATAATAATTTTATCTTAAGTTTTTACATAATTTATGGAAATGAAACAGTTATTGAAATACTAATAAAATATTAAATTTTTGTTGAGATATAATTAATTTAATGGTAAAACACAATGCTAAACTAAATTATCTGAGCAAACACAAAAAAATGTAATATTTTTTGAGGTTATGTCTCAAGAGTGATATTCAAGCTATAATAAACACTTACATTAATGAAATACGTCATCATGTGAGGTATAGCTGATGTATGCACTAACATCTATTGTTAAAAGCTCTGTATGTTACCATTATTATTATCTTCAAGCAAAGTGAGATAAATAATAAGTGAGAATAATTATTTCAAAACACTTTTATGTAATAATTGATGTGAACTATTTTAGGAACCATTAGTTTATTTCTCCCATAGGCTACTCTTTCAATTATTACATATTTTCAATACACTTTATTAACATTTAAAGAAGTGTAGAATATAATATGCCTAAAAGTGTTTCTGAAAACTTTGCCCTTACAACCCTACCTTTCCAACTTTAATCAAAAGCCTTTTTGTGAGGCCTCTTCCACCATCCTTTGGCGGTTTCTCTTTACCATAAGTCAAAACCCTCGAAACTTTTATATTAGAAATCGCCCATACCCCTTTACCTGCAGTAGTGACCTGCTCTGATCGTTACTTTAGCAAGACTAATTGAAAGCCCTACTTAACTTTTAGAACTTAAATCCTAGCAATGCAGAAAGTAAAGATATTTTTAAAATCCGTGCATTTTTAAAATACCATTAGAGTCTTAAATAATGCGCTGTCATATTGTGCAATCACACAGTTATTAGTTTACGGGGCACTCCCCCAACGTTTTCCAACCATTTAACAACTAAAGCATTTCATTCACAAAAAATTATTACAAAATTCCTAATGTGGTTTGACTATTACAATACGTCTAACAACGGTAAAAATTATACAGATCATTCATGGAATACTCTTGTTATTTAGTTTTTGATTGTTTTGTGAGAAATAAATGTATTTTGTCAGTGGATTTGTATTTAATTATGATTAATTACAGACTTGATTGGCAGTGAAGCTGTCTTGTTTTACTTCAGCTATGCAGTACATATACGAAGAATTTACCATGTTTTCTTTATACTCGTCAATGTCTTGAACAAACTGCCTTAAAGCCTTCAAGAAAATAAAGAGAAAATCTGAAACCTAATAATAACTTACGTCTTTGATCATTGATGATGAAATTGCGAGTATATTATAATTCGAATTTATTTAATCAAGATTTCCCCTCAAAACCTTGTTAAAATAATTATAGTCATTTTAAGCTTAAAATTCACAACAATGTTTAAAATATTCTATATAGTAGATGTTTTATAAAGTTCATTATAGAATATTTTGCATTGTGATTGCAGTATTATTATAGTCTGATTTCCTATATCATGTCTAATTTAATCGTGCTAGACTGTATCTAATATTAAAGGTTTTAATGAACTCGTGATATTTACCGTTTTATTAACATAATTTGACGTAATAAATACGCTTGTATTTCCCTTGATACGCACTTATTATCGCAGAGTGCGTGACTTTGTGCAATGTGCGTGATGCGTGCAGGGCGTACCATGAGGGCATACATAACCTTGGTGAAATGGAATGTATTCTTCTCTGTTTTCTCGATAGAGTGTGCAAAGTATTCCATGCATTGTTCAGCACAAAATGACTGTGAAAATGATTAATCATGTTAATCAAAATTTGAATCGTCTCAGGGTAAAGCCTGCGTAGTAAATATTCTACAATAAATTGAACAAAACCTACCCTAAATTTGTTTATAGAGGCAGTTTGGAATGAGTACATTTTAATCATTAGTCTACTTCCCAATAATAGTACTTACTTTAGTTCGTGCCAGTATTATGTATTATTTCTGTTCACATAGAGCTTGAGAGCGTTTGCAAAATAAGTTCAATTTAACTAATATTTGTCTTCTACCCTTTTTACCAAATTTCATTCAATTATTTAAACTTATAAAATAAAGGTATAATATAAAACTTTACTGAGTAATAAAATACAAACATCACTCTTTGCTGAAAACAAGATAAGGTCTATAGAAAGTTAGCCTCAACAACTTTATTAAAACATTGCTTGGAGAACTCAGTTTGAAAATAAGTTATTCCTCTAAATTTTTAAAGGTAAAGTGAGATTAATTTATAAATTTAATTACTTAAATATCAATAATTTACATATTATTTGTAATGTTAGTGTTACTATTACAAGCTTCGGCTAGCACTTCCTAATATTATTAGCTACCTACCAGAATAGTATAAGATAAATGTATGTTTTTTAAGAAGTTGGTCCAGCAAATGCCGTGTCTAGTCTGGCAAGAATCAATATTTATTGCTGAGAAATTTGTGTAGAACGTGTTATACATAAGCATCAGTTAAATTTATAATGGAAAAGAAAGGTTACACCAGGGTTTCTAGGGCGTAACTTGATATACCAAAAAGTGTAGAAATTATCTGTAACGCTGTGAAGTTTACAACATAAGTTGGCGGGATCAGAATTACAGATTTTTGAACAGTTAGAATAAATATATGGAACACAACCTACAGTTCGAAATAAAACTTTGTGGTTTAAACGATGGGTCGCAATGAGGAGTGTTAAACTCGTTCAGCCTAACCACAGAATCTATACTCCACAGTCATATATTTTTGCTCTTTTATGCGTTTTTATTTTATACCATTTGTCATCAACAATAATGATACAATAAAGAACAATTTTGCTAAAAAAGTTAACAAAATTACAAATGAACCAATAGTTCTGAAAATGCAGTCATCAAACTATAATATTTCAATATAAATCCCACGGTTATAGAATAGTTATAATAAAATAAAAATAAATAATAATAGATTTTCAATAACCAAAAATAAATAAATTTGATGGAATGTGTTATTAGTCGTATTAAGAACGTCAAATCATTTGAGAATTTTGAATCATTTGCCCAATACTTTCATTGGTGGAGTGTATAATGTAATAAGAGTTTCATTCCAGGAACTCCGTCAGCGCGTTCTTTGAGATCATCAACACTTTAATGAACCATTTCTGGACACTTGCTTGATAAACTGTCTCAGGTGTTAAATTGTGACTAGATTAATTAAACAACCTAATTGTCTTAATATCATTAAACTGTAGCTTATTACTGGTTGCATTAGTTTCGATATTCTATGTTTAATTAAAAAAATACTAATAAACGTATGTATACAAGAATGTATATAATAACATTGTTATATAATATATTACTAATTATTCACTTTATTGTGTTTAATTTTAGGTTGATTCCAGGTCAATTAAACTCAATAAACCTTAAATTATTTTAATTAAATTACAAGTGAAAAAACATGGGCCAAAACCGGTATTTGAACAAGGGACCTTTACCACGGAACGGTAAAGGTATCGGGTTCAAACCCCGGTCTTGGTCTATGTTTTTTCAGTTGTAATTTAATTAAATTCACCCTTGCTGAGGAAGTGTGCAAGCGGAAAAAATAACTTAAATTATTGTTTCTTAAAAGTTAAATTTGTAATTAATTTATTACGCACAAGTTTTGTTGTTTCAGTATGTCTAAGGATGTAGTAGGCTATACAATCTGGAAAAATCAATTAATTAAAAATATATCAAAAAGGAGTACTTTTTAAACTTTTCTTTAACCCCTGTGTGTTTTGTAAATCTATTGAAATACCCTGCAGATAACTGGATTAAGATGTTGCAATAATTCTCTGTTTGTTGGTCACTCTTTGTTTTTGTATTGTATACTGCAAATACGTTAGTAAAAGAAGGTACATCAAGCAGCTGGATCGCTGAAATGAGTTGAGTGAATTTCCAAAATTAAGTTTATATTTTTTAGGGTTTCAACTATTTGGGAAATTGGTTTACTCTTGAAACCACTGAATAGCTGACTGCGAGTACGAAATATGTTAGTGGAATTTGTTTGCACCTCAGCCTGCATGTCCAGGTAACCCGCTTCGTCGTTTAGCTCGAAGAGGAAAAACTCGCTTTGGGAGTTTGCAACTCGACCTTGAGTCCACGGATTAGGACTGCATTTTGCGAATTTACGCTTCGATCACGCTACCTCGGATCTACCCACGTGGATTTGAACTTGGTACTTTTATGGTATTTTAAGTTTTGATCGTTTTTGGGGGAACCACACTTGCTATAACATCGTGTACGAAAACAAAATGTACAGAATAATCTCTTATATTTACATTTTTTGGATAAAACCTTAAAAATGTATATATTTATTCTAGTAAGAAAAATCTCAAAATTTTGTTCCTTCGGTCAAAAATGTTCTTCAGGTTGTTGGATTTTTTTGGTTAACGAACTCGTCCACGCGACTAGAAAACTAACGTGTATATCAAATTTGGACGAAATCGGACGTAAAATACGGCCGTTAGAGTATAAACACATATATACGTATACTATATAAATAAAATGTGAATGACACCCGAAAACGTGTTCTGAAGACCACATCATCGGTGCCCATTGCCACTCCGGACCTTAGGTCCCACTAAAAGAGAAAATGAATCTTTCGTATGGAAATTTGCTAGGCAAATTCGCTAATAGCCTAAGTGGTTTTAGTTCAAAACAAAACCAACTTGTTTCTGTTAAAGTTGGAAGCGTAAATGTTCACTGTCGCCCAAATTATCAATGGGATTAAAAGCACCATTATATATGCATTTAAAACTGATACAATATAAAATCTTTTCAATTACTTTTGTCAACCAAAAAGCCAGAGAATTGATAAGAGGGTACTGCTAATATAAAAGTTTCGAGGCATTTGATTTTTTGAAAGGGAAAACCATTGAACAATGAAGAAAGACGCCTTAATAAAGTGTTAAAATAACTTTAAAGTTTGAAAGACACGAAGGGGACGGTGAAGTAAATAGAAGTACAGATTTATTAAAAGAAACGTATATTAAATAATTTAATTAAATTACTTATATTAAGTTAAATTTTATATTATTTTAAATTAATTATATTAAAAATAGACTTACTGAAAAACTGTTTTGTGGAATTTTAATTGTTTGATATTTATTACATTGTTAACTGTAGCTGGTACCTGCAACTTTGCTCGCAGATGTGATTAAATAAACAAAAGGACTACCGGGTAAATATTGTGCTTTAACATTACACGCAATAAAAAAAAAATGATTTTAGATCCTTGGCCCAAAAACGCACAGTGAGTTTTGCCCAAATCGATCTATGTATCGTCTTTAGGCCTACGTAAATTATTAGCTATGCACCAACAAACTATATAAATCCCGTTCGCCGCCAGTCTGTTACTCATAACTACCGAACGAACATTTCAAGTCATGTTTTGATGTGTATTTAACATCTAAGAATACATTTCACAAACTGTTTTGATATAAATTTAACGGTTAAACCAGCGTGTACAGTAAATTAAAACACTGACGATATTTTGATACAAATCAGTGGTTTTATTTATAATGGTCGCGGGATAAAGCGACAAAAGCGCGGGATAAACCACTCGATCTTACAGTACAGCGAGACATATTTTACTTAGCTGTGATCGCTTCCCAGGCGTATGCTTGCGATATAGCCTCCTATAATAGCGGGCATAGTGTGCGTCGGCAATGTCGGTGTGAAAATAGGCGGCCTGACATCAAAGGGAAGGGGGACTTCTAACATTTTTCGAGTTCTGGAAAAACTTAATTCAAAGTTTGACACTGACACATTTTTTTTATCAAGCCGCTACTTAATTTCTAATAGATTTTTAAGTTGTAGAAAAAGGTTGTAGTACAATTTTGATTAAAACCCCATAATTAAATATTGCACATGCAATCATTTTTGAATATCCGTTTTTTGGAGGCATTTCGGATAACCCGGGTTTCGGTTGACCCGAGTTTGGTTAACCGGGGTTTTACTGTACTGTAATTTTAGTGTTTTTTAAATTACAGTAATGCTACAGTTTGTCAGTAGTACACACAACTTGTATTTAAATATTTAACCTAATTTTTTACTCATTAAAACTTTAAACACTTAAAAATGAGTTATACGTTTTTAGTTCTAGCTCATATGATCATGTCATTTGATCATTAACGTATGTGAGAATTAGTGTATTGTTATTATGGTAAGGTAAAAATAGCATAGCGGTATGCTAAGTAAGGTAAAAATAGTATGGCGGTATGCTAAGTAAGGTAAAAATAGCATGGTGGTATGGTAAGTAAGGTAATAATAGCATGGTGGTGTGCTAAGTAAGGTAAAAATTTGCTTACTGTCATAAACAGTTTGGACATTTTAAAAACAAGAACATATTTTTAATAATAAATTTAAAAACTGTATACTTAGATTAAATGTTTATATATTTTAAACAAATGTATTGTATGTTGTAAAATTACTACACAGAAAATTGTGTCTTCGCGTGACATGTCTGTCGCAAAACCCCCAATTTTGTCCATAATTTTGTTATTCTTAAATTGTAACCGTGAATATTTCCGGTAGTAGTTTGTCCGGTATGTGAAAAGTCCTCTACATGCAAACATATTATTGTATATTGTGTTATTTTTATGGAAAAAATGATTGATTAGTACAGAAGCTCTTGGATGTAAATTTGGGTGGGGGGGGGGGTAAGTGTGAATTGTACAAATTGTAAGTTAGAAGTGTACAAAATCCTTAATTTTTCCATTTAAAAAATTTCTTTATTGGGATTTGAACGAAAATGATGATTGATTAGTACAGAGGCACTGTAATAAATAGATGCATGTGTATTCTTGTTTAATATGTGTTTTAGTGATGTTAATAACTGTATTAAAAAGTTTTAGTGTGTTATTCTACTTTATATTTCACTAGAAAATCCCCGTGAAAAATCACAGGCGGGTTAATTAGATACATATCAGAAATACATAATTTATACAAAAAACAACACATTTTATCTAGGCCTACCTAACTATGCAGACGGGGATTTTTAACTCGGTAAATGTGTACAATTATAAGGACTATAAAACTGTAGGAATATTTGTTAAGATTTTGTGTTTATGTATATTATTATACATATTTAAATAAAGCTAAAAATATTATCTTTAATTGCCATTTATTTCATATTGATAGATCAAATGATTTAGAAGTTATTAATATTATAGGCTATACTTTGAAGTTGTAAACATAACTCCAAAGTATAATCTACGCTAGGTTTTGTCTGCGTTTTAAAGATGATGGGTGAAATCAGCTGTTATATTATTAAGTTATATTATTTTTTCTTTAAATGTTACTCCACGTACGCTCGTACGTAAATTCGCTTTTATAGGAGTTGATTTGTATTTCAAGTGTTTAGAGTATAGACATGGATAAAGAAATATAAACTTAACTATTTACAAATATGTTTCACCGATGTTTTTATTTTAGTGTGTTTTATAGTACCTATATTTTAAAACTATTTAATATTGGTACAAATATACTTAATTATAAGTGATCTGTATGTACGAAACCTACTTGTTCTATCATATATTTTATTTGTACTCGATAGAAAAAAATAAAATCACTTTAGTTTGGTTGGTATAGCAGTAAGTCATTTACAACTGATGAACTTGATCTTTGGATATTCCTTATAAAAATAATGTTATTTGTATGTTCCTTTTTTGCTGTTCAGTAAATTAGCTATTTCTCGCTGACAAATGATTTAATACTTTAAAATAATTTGTTTCTCAAAATGTTTATTTAGGTGATTGTTTAAGAGATGGCATAAGTCATGCTGATTGTTTTTAACATTTATTTATAACTCCTATTACGTCTTAAACATAACAAAATTATTATTTAGACATTAAAAGTTTTCTTTGGGTTTAAACCTTATATTTTAGGTTTTGTATAACCCTAACCCATGGGTAATATATAAAATACAAAAAAAAATATGTGGAGAAATGTAGGGTTGGCGCTCGAAGCGCTAGAAGATCTTCTATATGCTGTAAGAATCAAAGGTATAATCTATCAATATTAATAAAATAATAATATCAATTTAATATAAAAGTTAAATGAAAACATTATGTACTACCACATTTTTATGGCACAATTCGGCTTTAAAATGTAATTAGTTGGCTACTATAATACGCCAACGAAAGCTATAGTTCAGTAAAAACACGCATAAAACTGAATTTCGTTCGTTTTAAATTGCTTAAAATAGTAGATTTCGGTTGTTTGCTACCCGATGTAGACAAAAATTCAAAATCTCTTCTTTTATAATGGTACCTATTTTTGTTCAAAGTCAAGACATTACTACAGCTTGCATTTTTAGTTTCGGAAAGCCCCAAACTTTGTACATTCTGTAATGCATTGTAGATATCATTAAACACTAAACACGTTGATAAAAATGTGTTAGTGTTTTCTGTCTATTATTTATTTTACATGTTTCTGCACATCATGATACATTTTAGTTTTGTTTTGATGTTTTGTAGTAAGGGGCACAACTATTGTGTGTAATCCTCTCAACAAACACCTTAACGAGAAATATATTTAAAGCTACAAAAATCAAAAGATGTATTTCAGATAAAAAATTTAGCTATTTTAGAGTTTCGAACAGTTTATTTTATCTTCTTTTTCCCATCCTTACAAACCATGCTATGTTTATATTCCACACGGTGCACTCTACTTTTATACCACACCCACATAAAAGTTATTGACTAGTTATTAGAGTGATCGCTTCCAGTTTGAAGGAAATATATTTTTATCCCAAGAGGACAAATGCAAAGCTGCAAGCCTTTAATTTTTAATCAACTGGAAAGGCGTTTTACCTCTGATCAAGATAGAGTTGATTTTATGTATAAAAGAAAACATGTTACAGTAGCTGTAAAAATACGCTTCAACTTGTGCACAGTAAATTAAGTATGCTTTACTGTAAAAGAATGTATTTAATATTTGATAATATTTAAGACCTAAAGTGTGCGAGTACAAGTCATAAAAAAATACATTTTAAGAGACAATTTGATTTCAGTAATACCCGACCATGATTCCAAAATCAATACAAATCCAAGTTTTTCTTTCCTGTGTTACGCATAACCAATAATTCCGTATAATACGGGGATCTATAACAACATATAAAAATCTAAAATTAAGTTATCTAAGGTTGTTTTCGTGATATGTATGAAAACTCTGCTACTAATTCTGTGTATACTTGATAAAGTAATCCGTGCAAGCAAAGTTGGTTGAAATTATTTATTATATAAATGTATATAATATGTAATTGTTTCCTCTTGGTACTAATTTCTTATGGTAAGCTATTTACTTTATATTTAACTGACTTTTTATTTCACAACCTGCATGTTACAAATATATATATATATTATATATAACATAGTAATATTTTTGGGATATTTGACCTTGAAATCTTATTTATTTTTTAAAATGTTTATATATTACTAGCTGGCCCGATCCGGCTTTGCACTGATAGACAAATCAAAGTTAAATGTATATTAACAAAAAAATATATCATATCAATAAATATATTACATCAAGTATTTCTTATGGGGATTTTTAGTAACTTTGACCCCCCAAACATCCCCTAAAATTTCGAATTTTTTAAACCCTTTCTTAGCGAGCACCTATTGCCCTAGAGGAAGCTACATACCAAATTTCATTCCAATCCGTTCGGTGGTTTTTTTTTTTTAGTACCTTTGACTCCTCAAACCCCCTCTTAAATTTCTAATTTTTTGAAAACCTATGTATGGCTCTAGGGGAACCTACATACCAAATTTCGTTCCAATCCGTTCAGTGGTTATGGAGAAATCGTGATTTAGTAACTTTGACCCCCCCCCCCCCCCCCCCCCCCCCC
>JAGFPH010001619.1:180172-190870 GCA_018207615.1 Philaenus spumarius | reverse complement strand
CCCCCCCCAAAATTTCAAATTTTATGAAAACCATTCTTAATGAGCACCTATGGCCCTAGAGAAAGGTACATACCAAATTTCGTTCCAATCCATTCAGTAGTTTTTGAGAAATCGTGATCAGTGAGTCAGTGGATTTGGATTTTATATGTATAGACTAGTGGACCCGGCAATGCTTCGCTATTGCTTAATTTGAAACTTTGAAAGCCTGTAATTCGTGTCCCTTGTAATTCAACATCCTGTAATTCGTATCCCGTGTAATTCAACATAGGCCTAATGATTGTTACACATAATTAATAAAACAACTGATTTGAATCAAAAGTTTAATACAATTTTAGGTTAGGCCTTTAAAACCTATGAAATATAATAATTCAAAGATCTAATATTACAATTTAACATTATATTATTGTTACACATTATAAATAAAACAGCTTATTTGGACCAAAGGTTTAACACAATTTTAGGTTAGGCCTATTATTATAAAATCAACACACTTTTTTGAAAGAGTTTGGAATTATCACCATAGTAACCAGAATAACACATTAATAAATACGAATCAGCTGTTTCATCTTTTATATGGCTGTTTATGGGAGGGATGAATTTTTGCATTTTCTACCCTTTAAATTCAAAATTTTGCAAAATACTTTCTTAGTACGCCTCTACATTATTGGACGGATGTACCTTCCAAATTTCAAGTCTCTAGCTTTAATAGAATCGGCTCTGCGTTGATCATCAGTCAGGACATTGCATTTTATATAAGAGATGATTGCTGTTAACCAATTATTTTTTTACTTGGAAATATTTAAATTACGATAAAATACAATTACGAATTTATAAATTAGATTGAAATAATTGAATAGTTTTTCTCTCATCGTACAAAAGTCTACAAAATTGTGAAAACAAAATAATACTATAACCACGTGTTATAGACAAATTAAAACTAAATGTGACAACTTTTTTCCTTTTTTATAATTTTTTATTGACAGTATCGATTTTCACGAAATACAAATTATTTTTAAATTATTTGTAATTATGGATTTTAAAGATATTATAGGGTAGTGTTAAATAAGAGTAAGACTTAATTTATATTTCTTATACATTTTAGTTTAAAACCATTCTGGAACCATGACTAATTAATCTCAATTGTTAATTATGAAGAAAACTGTGATAACAAAGTGGCTATTATTTGAGATATTTTGTATTAGTTTCACACTTAGTTTTCTTTTCCTGTATCTCCTATCCTTATTATTCAGAGATTGTAAAATCATCATGCTGCAGTTTAAAACTACTCGCTTGGGTCCTAACCGATCTAGACCCAGATAAAGGTATGAACTCAATGGAGAAGTCAGTTTAGCACCGTACCGCGACGTAAGCAACAGGTTTGTCTTGCTCTTAAGTACATTCTAAACTTTAAGAATATTATATATCTGTTTTTTTCTTGTTCATACTTAGAAGTATAAATTTGTTTAAACAAACAGTAGCTTCAACAGCGCTGTTGGTAAAATATGAATCAACTCAAATTGATCTTACTGCCTAAAGCCAAATGCGTTTAATATTATTAGCGAATTTCCATAGGAAAAATGAGCTATTGCAGTGGCCCTTATGGTGAGACCTAAGGTCGGGAGTAGCAAATGAGCACCGATCATGGTGCCCAGAACACGTTTTGGGGGTTAAAAAAATTCATATGTATATGTGTTCGCACTCTAGCGGCCGTATTTTAAGTCCGATTTGGTTCAAATTTGGTACACATGTTGGTTGTCTATGTGGCTCCGACGAGTTCGTTAGCCAAAAAAATCCAACAACCGGAAGTACGTTTTTTGACCGGAAGTAACTATTTTTGTTTATTTTTGCTGCGAGAATTAAATTTTTTTAGAGTTTTTTCTAAAAATATAAATGTAGGATGTTATTCTGCACATTTTGTTTTTTTACGCGACCTTATATCTCACTTGGTTCCCCCAAAATCGATCAAAACGTAAAATACCATAAAAGTACCCGGTTCGAAGCCAAGTGTGCAAACTCGCGAGGCCATTAGGCGCAAACAAATTCTACTAATATATTGCGTACACACAGACAGCTGTTCAACGCCTTCTTGAGTAGACCTATTTCACAAATTGTTGGTTGAAACCCTAAAACATAGGCCTATAAACTTGATTTTGGAAATTTGCTCAACTCACGTCAGCGGTCCAGCTGCGTGGTCGAATTATTTTACCTCTGTCTACAACAGCCGCGAAACACGCACATTGCACACGCAATACAGGTGTATATATGTAATATATGTAACAATTCGTCTATTAAATATTAATAACGCAAAGCAATCCATAAAATGGCTTCGTTAGATCACTCGAGTACGGGGATTTTGCCTAAAATACTCATTGATTACTTTCTAAGGTATTGGATCTTATGGTAATTGTATTTTTCTTGCATGTGGAATTGAAAGAATTTATACTTTAATCGATTGCACGGGTACTTCGTCCCCTGAATTAGTATACTACATTGTATAGATATTACGTGCTTCTTGAGAGCCAAGAAACATATTTTGTTATTGTTTTTCTTATTGATTTATCTCGGTATGTTTATACAGAACTGCCTTATACAACTTGCAGTGTATTTTGTGTTATAGTTTTGGTTTTAACTTTGTCGCTATGTGCACAGATTAGTTTTATTTTGCATGTATTCATCAACAGATTAAAATTGACTATTTTTATAACTTAAAACTTTTAAATTGTAAGATTTATATAACATAGCATAATTTAAGAAGAAAAAACGCTATATATCGAAAATGTTTGTTATCATAACATAAATATTATGAAAGGATATTTTACTGTTTAAGTAGTGCTAGATTTTATCATCCGGTTTCTTTCTATATATAATGTAGTTTTTATTTACAGTAGCTTGGAGTATAAACATACATATTGCATTTTCCATCACCTTATTAAAATACAAATATCGTGTAAGGTACTTTGAAGGACTCTAAAAACATTTAACAAAACATATTCAGTTTTATGTTCCTAAGCAAACTGTACGTTTTCTTTCCAGTAATAGTATTTATTCTATTCATTTTATAAAGTTTTTATATTATGTAAATCCTGTTGTAAACTCTGAAAGAAATATAATGTCTACAATAGTTTACTATTCGTAAAACTTGAGAGCGTATGCAAAATTAGTTTCCTCCAAGGAGTATTATTCTTCCAAACTGTTTACCAACATCTGCATTAAATTACTTAAATATATAAAGTGATGGAAAGAAGGATAAGATGATAATATAAAAGTTTCGAGCGACCGTAATAAAACGAAAACATCAGGGCATGTCAGAAGAATAATCTAAGGGGAGGTCCTATAATATACTCTTGTTGATCTCTAGCCCTTTATTAAAATATTCAATGGCGCTCCACTGTTGGGAACTATTTTAAAACAAATTACTTGGGGTTATTTTACAGCTATATTTCTTGTAGGGGAAGAGAATTTCAACTTATTTTTAATTATTGATGTACATTATATGGAGTGCTTTTGTATGTTAACCAAACTGCACGGAGTGAAGGCAACAAAGTCTGGGGTCATAATAGATTCATTAAAAATGTATTTTGAAAAAATATTGCTTTCTGTTGAAATAGGACTCTTCTAAAATATTAAGTTGAAATTTTATATACTGCTGCACATGGGCATCACCCAATTTTAAAGAAAGTAAAAACATTTACAATAGTTTTGTTTCAACAAAAGCTGGTGATACGTGGTGTGTAATAACGCACGTCGCCTGATTGATATGCTGCATATCTAGATTTTCAGACTTACGAAAGCGTAGGTTCCAACGGTAGCAAGCTGTAGCACGCGCTAGCCATTGTTCTGTTACACAGAAGTCTCTAAAAACTTGGCTACACTTATACTGTAATAAAATTCGGCTTTTAGATATTTGAAATGAAACTAAATGTATTAATAAATTAAAGTGTGAAGCATTTCTAATGCATTGGAATAACATTCAATTGCAAAATTAAAATGTTAAATAATAAACTAGAATTACCTGAAAAATATCCTCAAAATATCCTTAAAATTATCATTTTTATTTTTAAATGCAACAGCTTTGTACTCTATTGAGTGGGATGAGGATAGTTTAGTGTTTAGTGTATTAAAATGTGACATTCTTTTAATGCGAAAATCTCAATATAAGAATACGATGAAATTTGCTAAATTTAATTTAATACAAGTCTGAACCTCTTATGGAATTTGTAATCAGTTGCAATTTTAATATTGCAAGAGATTTAAACAGGCTAAGAATGGCTGGATTTATTTATAGTTTAATTCTTTGACGGCGTGAAACATTCCTCGATTTTGTTCATTAAATGTTAATTTCCTTGCAATTATTTGCCTGGTATGTTAAAGGAACTGTAATTATGACAAAATGTGAAAGTTTAATTACGAATAAAACAATGAGTTCAACAGTTTTGAAACAATTGCGTTAAAAACATTTCCTAAATATCTGAACAAATGAGCAAGGCTTTTACCTTACCGTCTAAAGCCAAATGCACTTAATGTTTTACTTAAGTCTACAAACACAATCAAGACACGCACATTGTGTACGTACACGCTCGCACTCTAGGCGTTTATACGTACGAGGTGAAGAATTTGCCTTATTAAATATTATATAAAACAGAGTCATAAATTCGCTTAGTAAGAACAATTGGTCACGAAACGAAATAAAAGTGGAGATTTCGACTCTTTTTAAAGTTATCTTGATTGTTTTTAGGTATTATTATATAAGGTTTAAATATTACAGTAACTTTATTGTTCTTGCATGTGGAATTTAAAAAAAAAATTCTTAACGAAAAAACATTAATATGACAGTGGTCCTTGTCGCCTGAACTCCTAAACAAGCGTGAAACACATTTTCTTTGTTTTCTTTTAAAATTGCATTAGGTTGTTTGTTATATGTATACTGAAGTCTTTCTTTTTATCCTGTTATGTATTGTGTGTTATTGTTTTGATTTTAACTTTATGCACAGCCTAGTATAATTTGTTGTATTTTTGTTCTCGTCTAGGTGAAACCAAACGGTACAATCTATGATCAACTGTTTTCGACTTTCTTGTCAAATTTAACATGAATACCATGCATCACATGTCCAACTTAATATTTAAAAATCAGTTTAATTAAATAATACGAAAAAAAACGGAATAGAATTTAATATTTCGAAATTGTTGTTAACTAAGAATATTAGATCTGGTTTGTTTCTGTCTTTAAGTGCCTTTCAGATTTAATAATACATACCTAAAAATCCCCCAGAATAATAAAATAATAAATATATAGGTTATATGTGTTTCATGTAAAACGAGCAAGCGAATTAAATTAAATTAAAAAAAAATAGCAAAAAATTAAATTAAATTAAATATTAATTATTACAAAACAAGATGGCTGCAAAAAAAAATTGCGGCTCAAAATTATAAAAAATCAAAAATCTTTAAAAATCCAAAATTCCTAAAATCTTCAAAAATTCCAAAAAATCCAAAATCTTCAAAAATCCAAAAATTCCAAAAACCCAAAATCCAAAAATGTTAGGTTAGGTTAGGAACCAAAAAAAACCCAAAATCCAAAACCCCCAAAAATTGGCTTAGGTTAGGACCCCAAAAAAGTGGGCGTGGCTTAGGTTAGGAACCAAAAAAAACCCAAAAACACCAAAAAAAGGGGGCGTGGGCCCAAGGTCAATGACCTTCCCCCACCACTTTTGGCGATATATCATCCGGGTCTCTACTAGTGGCCACAGGTGGCGTCATCTTGCTGGAACAAACGGAAACAAAAGTCAGGTTCCTAACTCCACACAATACCCTCAGATCTCTTCAACAAGTAACAGTATTCCCGTTATCATCTTCAACGAAATACTGATCCAGTATACTTCTCCGTGATAAAGCTCACCATACTGTTAATAATGTTGTGGCTTCTCTAGGACATAGTCAGGTCGTTGAAATTGAAGGTAACATGCTTGATGAAACCCGTACATTTTGTAGGAAGCCAGGGTGTTCATACTCCATGTCTATCATTGAAGTGCAAGAAGTTTGTTTGTAGTTTTTTCCCTTATACGTAAAGTTTGACCAAATTAGTTGATAATCCTCCAACGACCACAATTTTTAAGATGACCAGAGTTGGGACCTTTCGGAGTCTGCCTACATTGTTGAAAATGTCTACATTGGTTTCCATTGGGGGTTTTTAGATGGCCTCCATACCCTTTACACCCAGTCAGAACACCACCCGTTCGGCGGAACTTATCAACAGCACTAATGAAACGGTACAACTTGACGGCGGTTTTCATGAAATTTTTCTTGGCAGTTAAGAGTTGGAACTCTTAGCAGCAAAAACTTTGTCCGGAATGGTAAAAACTACTTCAGCGTTAACTTTCCTCGAACAATAAAAGTAATAGTAAGAAATAAGACCTGACAACTATCAACTATGTTTATTTTAGTGAAAATCGTATTATATTTAGGTAATAATAAAAATTGGCACTTTTTTAAAGCTTTCAATTCATACAATTTAAAAACTCAGGAAAATTAAAATTACAAACTTTAAATTTGTATTAATTGTAATGTTGGCCGAGTGATGGTTAAATTAAATGGCTCTCAAAGCAGAATTACTTTAACTTTGGTTACAACACCTATTACTTTTAAATGATGGGCAAAAAGCTGTTTTGTGTTCGTTGGCCTAGTGTGGTTAACAGTTGTAATAATTATTCTAGAAAAATTAAACCAACTAAAACCGAGTGTCTAAACTCATTTTTTGCTCGCTACACGCGGCAAACGACTACAATGTTTGCTTACGTCTCCACAGTTACTACGAACAACCTTTTTTTAATCATTAAAGCATAATTTTTGGGATGTTTTAAACCACTTTCCAAAATGTTATAATTTATGTTAAAGATTTAAAAAAAAACGAAAACAAATAAGTAATAGTTTCATCATTTTATTCAAAACTTGCTTATATTTTAGAATATGTACTGTATTAACAAATGTGAAGATAAAATTGATTTATTTTAACTAAAAATAAAGTAAATATTTTCCTCATCTTACTTGAAACATCCGACCAGTCAATATTGATCCTCTTGTAAACATGTTTTAACCGAGCTAAATGAAAAAGTTAAATATTTATATGATTCCAACAAAGGAAAGTTCTAACGGGTGAGATTAAAACGCACGCCAAATCCAATATTAAAAGGGCTCAAAACTGATTCAAAGAGCGCGTCTAAGTTATGAGTCAGCCGCTTCTCGTTCCGCAACTTTGAAACTTAAATTAACTAAGTCAATATTTTAAAGTACAAGTTAATAACGCTTTTAATAACATTAATTTCTCTTACTGACTCGAAGAAATGTAATCCTTTAAGATTAGAAAATGCGCAACACATTTTATACCGTTTTAGCCCGTGATTAATATTAGTTTAAATTCGTAAGATAAATATAATATGATGTGCTTGCTAGTATACCTATTTGAAATAACAAAGTACTGTTTAGTTATTAGTAATCAATTTATTAACAAGTACATCCAAGAGTAATTAATACGATTAGAATAAACTTTTACTTATTCTTGCTAATATTTAAAAAAAAAAATATATATATATATATATATATATATCAAAAATTGTATATAATTAAAAATTAATATAATTACCTATTATATCTGTCTTCTACTGTAAGACGCGTTTCGGGTCCGTGGTTCCATCTTATGTTACTTCGCTCCGTTGGAGGTCGTTAAATATTTATATTAGAAACACAAACTCTCGAACACAACACGTAAAATTTAATACGCACATACATACACATGGATATGAACATATTTTGGTAAGATACCCTATTAATGCGCACTCTTGCATATCACGCGTGACAAGCGTGAATAGGTAATTATATTAATTTATAATTATATATGACTCATTAAAGTGACTTGGATCCCACAGAATGGATTTTAAACATATATTTCAGTTTTTTCCAAAACCAAAGTTTAAAAATATTTAGTATCTTAAGCATAAAGAGTTTGAGATCTAACTAAACTCTATATTTAAGTAAAATGAAATTACCACAATCCCTTTGGAGTGGTATATTGACCGGAAACAAACTATTTTAATCCAATTATGTAATTATTTTGATCACTTGTTTATTAGGGTTCAATTAGTTAAGAGTCAAATATGCATTAGTATATTAGTATGTAAAACGTCAACAAACTAAAAAGTTAGTCTATCTGAACTAAAGAATGGCACAGAATTAATTATGAAAGGGTTGTTAGTAATATAAGAGGTTCGTGGTTTGTTGACCTTCGGTAAAGAGAAACCCACCAAAGAGTGGACGAAAAGGCATCAATAAAGTAATACTGATTAAATAAGCCTAAAGTTTAATAAGTTAGATGAACAGGTACTCTGGAAATACACAAATTTACGTGCTTTAAGATTATTTGAAAGTAATTTATTTCAAAACCGAAATATTTCTAATTATTTTTAATGTACTCAAATCTGTACGTATGTAAATTGCAACGTATATTTGTCAGTGTTTAACAAATGACATGAAAATAATGTGTTTAAAATTACCAATAGATGAACATATAAAAAAAAATTAGCCCGTACTTCAAGGAGTCCCGAAAAGGAGATGAACTAAAATTCAATATACGATTTAAAAACAAAAGTTATTGTTGACAAGGATAAATTACTGTTTTACAAGTCAAATAAATTGTCGAAATGTTAAACTGTAAAATAAATGTATATATCTGTGTGCACTGAATAAACCCTTTGCCTAAAGGTTAAGGCTAAAGGATGGCTTGTGTACAGTGCTACTTTATTACTAATAAATTATAGTTGACGGAATGTTGCCCTGCCTATCTATTTAAATTTAACCATTTTAACAACAAACAGTGATGCAAAGATTAAGGCTACAATTAAATATGAAACGTAGGCTATATAAAATCACAAATCATAAAAAAACATGTTAATACAAAATTACAAACGTGATACAAATTAATGAGGATATTATGCATGTATAAATGATTGCAGTATGTCCTTGAGTCCTTGCTCTTTTGTATTTTGAGCCTTTCCCACCTAATAAACCAGTCAATAGAAATTTGTCTAAGCTAAAAAAATTAACTGCGAACCGATTGCGTTATGACTTGAGAGTAGTTTGTAGATATGAAAATACCACCTTTGGAAATTTCTAAACATCAAAAACCGTGATCAAATTGGCTTTTTTTGGGTTTTGGCATATTTTTTGTAAATTATTAGATGAAACGCTATATTTTCAATAGAACAGTTGTAGTAAGTTTAAAAAACTTTAAAATGAGACTTTGTAAGTCTTAATCGATGCATTTTTTACTAAAACAAAATTTATACAAAAACACGTAAAATAGCCATTTTTCAAATTTATAATTTTGACATTTTAAAAGTTAAAGCTGTGGAATTTTGTAAAATGACAGTTAATAGCATTTAAATGAACCACGCAGAAATTGGGTCTAGTTGGATATATAAATTTGGCATACAAATTTTTTTTTAAATTTGCAGCGTATGTAAAAAAAAACATTTAAATTAATTGTTAAGGCAGATTTAAATTTGCCAAACGGATTCTAAACATAGATATATAGCTTCAACATAGCTATAGCTACAACATAACATAGCTGGACATAGCTTCGAAACGTTTATTTAAGATTTCCGAAAAAATGCTGAAAAGTTTGTTAAAAGTAGTTCCGAACCGTAATTCGGAGTCTAGTAGAGTTTTTGAGGAAACTTCAAAGGCGACAGTTCAAAGTCACAACGTAAATAGTCAGCAGCGAAGTATACTACGCTAGACTCCGATCACTTTTAACCAACTTAACGACCTTTTACTATGCAAAATCAATACATCCAACAGGGCTCACTTTGTGTGTAGTTAATCTACTTGCCATTATCTGTCATTTCACACAATTCCAAAGTCAATTAACTTTTAAAATGTCGAAATTATAAATTTTGGAAAAACATATTTTTTCTAATTTTTTAATTTTATTTTTCTCAGTCAAAAATGCATCGATTATGACTTACAAAGTCTTGTTTTGAAGGTTTTTAATTTTATTACAACTTTTCCATTGAAAGTATAGCCTTTCGTCCAATGATTTACAACATATAAGTAAAAATAAAAAATAACTAGTTTGTCACGGTATTTTTTGTTTAAAAATTCCACAATAAAAATCTTTGTTTCCAAAGGTGGTGTTTTCATCTAGAAACTATTCGTCATAACTCATAACTAGAAAAGTCATAACTCATAACTAGAAAAGTCATAACTCAATCTGTTTGCTGTTAATTTTTTAGCAAAAACTGCCTCTTGTTTTGCTATAATTACTGGTGTATAATGACTCATTCCAAATACAAGTAGTTACTTTACCTGTTGAATTCAATTTAATTCTAAATCAATATCTTGTATAAGAAATTAAAGTGGGCAGTTAGTTTTCACACAATAACAGTTTACAGAACCAAATAATAAAGCAATAAATGTTATAGGCCTACTCTTAATCTACATAATATTCTTTTACACGTTTAAAATGTAAGAGTAAAACAAATAAATTACACAAATTAATTACGGTTTTATAAAAAGTTCATTTTGTTTCATGTAATGTTTTGTGTGCTTATGTGTGAGGGATCAATCATAACACTGAAGTAGAGAACCACAGATTAGTGTTTGAGGGCTCAATCATAACACTGAAGCAGAGAACCACAGATTAGTGTG
>JAGFPH010001619.1:157772-180162 GCA_018207615.1 Philaenus spumarius | reverse complement strand
TGAGGGCTCAATCATAACACTGAAGCAGAGAACCACAGATTAGTGTGTGCGGGAGTTCTGAACTAAAAATTATATTAATTAACAGTATATTAGCTAGGTCGTAATTCCCCTCTTTGAACTTTCTCCGACAACAAAAGTTACAGAAATTATTTAACACCTGAGACTTTAGCAAAGAAATACCAGGAATTGTGCCATTAAAAGTTTTGAGAAACTGTAAGCATGCACTCAGTACCAAACTAATATTAATTGTATGTCGCTCAACTTTTACAACCCTCCTTATTTAAGAGAATTTAGTTCACGTGTAATTATTAAATTTCTAAAGTGGCTCAAAATGTATAACAACTACTATTATATTAAACTTTCTATGTGAGGCTCTTCTGATTTTGTATCTGATGATGGCAATTTTAAGTTATTAAATTTTAAGATTGTTCTGCTTCAATAGATTTATATTTCATTAAGACATACGGCCTTTTATTTAATTTAAAAGTGTTACTAATGTTGAACAAGTCTCATTTATTTAAGTGTCTCAATTCTTATGTACCTTAATGTAGGATGTCAATTACACCAATAATTTATTTAACATTCACTTCAAACATATTTCTTTCGTAAATGTATCGTTTATTGACTTTTATGTTGTATTAAATATCAATTATGTTTTGTACTTTAAACTGTAGACTTTAGTGGAGTAAGTTAAATTAAGTAATAATAACCCGCAAGCACTTACAACTTACTACAATTGAATACCTCTTCAAGTTATACTTGAAACATCGAAGCTAAGATGTTAACAAATAAACATAACCAGCATGACTTAGGCTCATTTCTAAAGAAAACTTATCCAAAATAAAGTTTATAAAAGTAAATGCATTCTTATTAGAACAAATATCCATAAATCTGCTCTATCTATTTAGCTAAAAATTGTTTAAACTGACATTACAATTTTTATGTATGTTCATAGAAAACATTTTCTTTATTTAAATTATTCATTTTCTTTTAAATTATTTGTAAATTTTATCATTATTCTTTCACATTTAAGGGAATAACCTTAAGATTTAAATATAATGCATATATGCGCGGTTTTGTAGCTATTTTATTTATTAGTTCTTAGTTCAAACTATATACTTTTATTTATCAAGCTTATTTATTTTTATTCACATATTGCTCGTTATACATTCCATTTACTGATTAGGTATGCAAAATATTTAGTAGAAGTAATTTGCAATGACATAGAAATTAAAACGTTAATTAATTATTAATTGACAATGATATTAAAATTATTTTTCGCGCTAAGTTCTACTGTCTCCTTCTATTTTTGCACTTGGTTTGATCTTTATTTAAACAAACAAATAATAACAAAAACAATAATTTTCTTTCCAAACCTAAGATCACACAATTAAAAAGATCAACCCATAGCTTAAATTACAACCATTGGTAAATTCCAAACATATTAAGTGCAAAACATAGAACTACACCCATATACATTTGTTTTCCTTTTTCAATAAACGATAAAGTATAATATTGGATACTTACTTCATATTTGCGTAACCACTAATGTATATTTATAAAATACAAATACCACTCGTTCACTCATCACTAAATCTCAAAAACTACTGAACGGATTGGAATGAATTTTGGTATGTAGCTTCCTCTAGGTCCCTAGGTGTTCGCTAAGGTTTCCAAAAAATTCGAAATTTTAGAGGGAGTTTGGGGGTAAAAGTTACTAAAAATCCTCATAAGAAATACGTAGTATAGTATATTTATTGATATATTTTTTGTTAATATACATTTAACTTGTATTTGTCTATCCGGCTGTATCGGGCTAGCTAGTTTACAATATTCAACAAAATGGGTCCTAATAGTTTTCAAAATATAGGAACTGTACAACGTTTGAATAAAGAGACTAAACACACAATTATATTAGACTTCTCTCAGCTCACGCTAACCAGTAAATTTTATGAAGTAATTTAAAACTTAAAAAGCAATTTCTAATATTATAGAAATCCTTTCAAACACCTGAGACTTTTTAAATGTCAGATCCTGTCATTAAAAGTTTTGAGAAAATTTAAGAATGTGCTTTAGTATAGTAAGATCCTTTTATTAAATAATACTGCATCCTTTTAAAATCTTCTCGAGCAAGTATTGAATTAGTTACTGAGGAGAAAATTATTAAAGGAGCTTTACTTCAACTTTGGAATTTATCATTGATGCTGTAGAATTATTTACTTTTATATTGCTTCTAGAGAATATTTCTGTGACAATTTATTAAAAAATATTCATTTATGAAAATATATCGCAGTAAACTTGTTTTGAAAATGTGTTATTTTAAATATCGTTGGAATACAGGCCGACTAACTATGGATGACTATTTTTTACAGCACATACAAAAAACCACATATATGTATATACCACATTTATAGGTGTTTGTGTAACAAATATATGTATAACATGAAGGAGGTCTTAAGTGTATATGTGTATTATTATTTATAATAATTAAATAGTGTATTGGGTGGGGTGTGTTAGTGTGTGTTATTTCATTGTGTTATTAGTGTCGGTTTTTTAAAGACCGGTCTAGAAATAGTTTAGTGGCCTTTCCTAACTATTTCTTATCAATTTTACGCCTTTCTGAGATTGTCAATCTGCATGAATTAATTGGGCACCTTGGTCCTTGGGATCCAGTTGGGAATTATAATAAGTCTGAAACTCGTTGACAAATATTAATACAGTTCGTAAGACAACGCTAGGTTTGGCATTGAGAACTCATCTTAATTATGTAGATCGTAGCCGATATATTTATTATAGTTATTTTTTTTATATACTATATAAAAACATTCTGGGTGAAGTTATAATTCCCTCAAAAATGTTTAAAACACCGACCAAAGCTAAGTTTATATTGTTTTTCTTAAGTGTTTATTACACTATTGAAGACAGAAAAATTGCTTACCGAACAGAAGCTCGTAATTATAGCAAAGTTAGACAGCCAAAGGGCTACTACTAGGTCTATTTTTCACAAAGATGTAGTCTGCAATAATTTAATTTAAGGGTCGGCTCTAGTAAAACAGAAAGCAACCTTCGACTCCCTATTTATAGCGGCGATAGGTTACGCGGACATTGCTCATCCTAAATCCATTTAAAACCCGCAATTATTCAAATAGCGTTTTTTTTTAAATACCAAACTCTTGGGGTCAAAATTCTTCATCCGAATGGCTTGGTAATTTTTCGCTATAATTAATAGTTGCAACGTAAAAAATATTTAAAATCACCCTATAGCGGCGGTAGGTTACACGTACATTGCTCAGCCTAAATCCATTTAAAACCCGCAATTTTCCAAATAGCGTTTTTAAAAAAATACCAAAATCTTGGGGACGAAATTCTTCAGGCGAATGGCTTGGTAGTTTTTCGCTATAATTAATAGTGACAACATAAAAAAATATTAAAAATCAATGTTTTAAATTGTTAATAAATATTTAAAAAAATATTTTTCTTAATTTTTAAAAAGCCATTTGCATGCATATTGACCATAGCTTTAAAATGACATATCGTTTATAATTTTCCGATCAAAAATAAAAGAAAAATTTGGATTTTAATTTAACATTGGTCTTATGGAGTGTCAGCCAACATGGCCGACAGCTAGAGCCGAACCTTAACGGAAGAAAGGAAGAAGATTTGTAAAAACAGTGCAGGGCATTACAATTACTTGATTTCGATTTTCATGCTTAATTAAAAAACCGATTTGTTATTATATCAAATATGATATAAAAATAAGAAGAAAATTAATGAAAATAAAAGATATAATATCAAACCTACTTCACAATTATTATTCATACTATTTATTAGTTAGAGCATAATATAAGATTTATATCATATTATGTTGTAAAAACTGCAAAATATTTTTCGTAAAGACTTTATTATTGACAATAAAGTCAACTGCTACTTGATCAGAGATAAAACACATTTCCGATTGATTAAAGATTAAAAGAGAAAAGTTATTTTAGTCCACTTGGGATAAAAATAACTTTACATCAACTGGAAACATTCGAGCCAGATATAAATAACTTATACAAGTGAAAGTGAGTTAGGGCACGATTGACTATATACAACATTTCAGTGTCAGTAATGAAATACAAACTACTAAGCTTCTACTGTATATTTTCGGGAGTACAATAAACTCAAGGAATCCTCATATCGTCATTTAAATATTTTTTCACTACTTCACTGATAGGTAGATTTAAAAGGTATACATAATAAATCAAAAACTAAAAGGAGTATTTTTTAATTTTAATAAACTCCTCGTAAAGGAACATAGGTGTTTTCCTAACATATTCGGTACAAAATACGAAATACGAGTTATTTTATCTATAGTTATTATATTCAGATAAAATTGTTTGATTTGTAAGAAATATTTCAATAACTAAAAATCCTAGAACAGAGATATTCATATGCAGGATAGGGTTAGCTTTACGTAAATTTGAGTAATATATCAAACTAATCCAAAGAATAGCCATTCGAGTTGTATACTAACGTATTATACTTTAGTTTATATATTAACTTACGGTAACTAAAGATAAATATATAAACCACAACATTATTTTGGTTTAGCCGGAATGTTTGTATGCCGGAAATAATATTAGGGAAAGGTCTAACATACTAGATCAAAAAAATCAAACCGATTTTCTGAGGAAAACCGTAAGCTCTCCTCATTAGAAGTTTTAATACAGCTGATCTGTACGAACAAATATAGGAAATAATGACAACTATTTCTAAAATAATTCTTCACAAGAATGGAATGAAGCTAAGAAAATATCATCTGCTTCCAAAAATGTCTGTGGATAAAAATATTCAACCAAATTTCGAACAGAATGACTGAGGAAAAGAGGCTGATTCGCTGAGAAGAAATATTATATCAAGAAAAGAATTGGAATTTGAAGATTCACAAAAGATAAACCGCAATAACTAATTTTCAGAAGAAGAAAGAACATCTTCAATCTAAATAAGGCAGTCGGGTCATATTAGTTGGAAAACGACGGAATATATTATTTACTCATTTATCGTAACGTGTTAATTTATTTAAGTGTTTTGTGTCGTACTGTTTTAAATAACTATATAAATGTTTGCACTGGTCTTGAAAATAGAGGCATGATTCTCCGAAATAGATAGTCCCTTCAAATAAGGACGCAACAAGGCCTGTAGACTGGCATAAGGTATGTTAATACATTTTATTAGTCTACATAACAGTTCTTGGAGGCAACATAATATAATGTATAAAATATAATATATAGTCATCCAAAATCTTATTATATATAAAATTTCGATTACACTCTTAGAAATGTGTGTGTGCGCAGTAGGCTATTAACACTTGTATTACCAAAGTAGCAAACTTAAATTTCCAAAAGTAATACATTTTAATACTTTAATAATACTACAGAAACTTAGATGTGTTTTTAAATACTTTCTTTCTACCTTTTTAACTTGAAAGTTATTTTAATCAAGAGTTCTTTATTGAGACCTCTTCTTTCACTCTTTGATGGTTTTCTCTTTACCGAAAGTCAAAAGGCTCGAGACTTTTATATTACCAATCGCCCCTTACTCTATAGTCCTGTGCCGCTCTCGAGTTTAACAAGAATTGAAAGCATTTAATATTGTACCTGCTTTAAAATTTTATGAAAAGGGTCTTTTAACGGGAATTGAACAAAATGAAAGTGGCTTTTTTGGTCGCTTTGTCGTTTAACTTTTTACTTTACGCTAGCAACAACAAGCAGGTACAAACACGATGGTGGCTTTGCATTATTTTATGTTTTAGAATAACAATTTTGCAGTTGAAAACCTCTTGAGAATAGCGATCATGTTTGATTATAAAGAATTATTACACAATCTCAGCTGTTCATGTTTAACTATGTATAAGTATTTTTTAGAAAGTTTTTTTTTTTATAGTTTTTTTACTAATTTGCTTACACTTTTTTTTGAAATTCTGAAAGTGCTTACGTAGTTTAATCAGCCAGTTAAAAAAATGTAATTCTAAAAGTTCTACAACAACGGTATAGTGTTTAATACTTAATATATAAATGCTTGCACACATGCCCCTCTCTCTTTTTCTCGTTCACATTTTTTTTATACTACCGTAACAAATTAAAAGTTTTTAGACTGCTCATTCAGAGTAAACTAATATTACCAATGAATACAGAACTTATAAAAGCGCAACGTCCAGTTTTATTAGAATCTGGCAAGCTTTGTGCGGCAGCCGCTAGGTAGCTAGAGCGCTATTGTCGTCGGTACGCCAAGGGTGAGTGAGACATAGAATGAGCCAACCATTCACTGTCTCACTCACACCTGGCGCGGAGGATTGATGAGTCACACAGATGGGTGGACATTTTCAGCCAGCGCTGCCCTACGGCAACCAACAGGGTTGCCTATTCTTATAAGCGTTGCTCTTTTTTATAAGTTCTATATTCATTGATAGTACTAAGAAAAGTAACGGAGTTTTTACATAGATGAATAATTTTAAAAGATGCACGATGTTTACTATTTCACTTCAGATGCTCCTTATAAAAACATCTAATTTCCCGTGTGTTTCTTACTGTCAGTGTAGTCAGTGACGACTGTTGCATAAGCAAATAGATTCCAGCAGGCACAGAATTACACGCTTTATGTTTGATCAAAACACAATGATCATGTCTCCCCTGGATATACAACCTTAAAAATATTAAAACTTCATGGTCTAAGTATGATGATTTTGCAGTCTGTTCTTCAGACAGTGCCGACTTTCCTTGTCAGAAATTTGTGTCTATATTTTCAAAATTAGTTCAGTAGCCAAGAAGAGCCTAACTTACTGTTACCAAACCGTTGCTCTGTACTTTGATGATTTGCCGGATGTAATTAATTTTCTCAAGTGCCGTGTCCAGTTTTCAAGGCTGTTTGTGACCTTTTTATTGCACATGTTGTACGTTCAGGTGTACATATGTTTGGCTTGTGATTGTTTTATGTATAGAAGTTACAGTTTTAAATCAATTTTTAAGAATGAACTTATTTTATACTTTGGATTCAATTTTGTTTTACATATATAACATTGCATTTTGCTTACTTTTATATACATCAATTTACTTTTTAATTTTATTTTGGTGTACATGGTTCTTACATTATATTTTTGTTGTTATAATTTGGAGTTTTTTGTGCTGGGAGTAGGTGGACAAAATACTAGATAGTCCTAAATACTCACAAAACAATACTGTTATCCCTTCATCTCTTCTCTCTTTTCCTTACACTATCCTATATCTTACAACTGCATAAGTCATTGAAAATCATCTCTATCCCAGTTTAAACTAAAGTTACAAATTATAATATTCCAAGGATCTATTCACACTCCAAACACCTGAGACTTTACCAAACAAATGCCAGGAATGGTGTCATTAAAAGTTTTGATAAAGTCGAAGAATGCACTGTCGCGTCGTAGAATCAAACTGTTATTAAATTACACAATTTCCGTCAACTTTCTCCCTCGTCGCCCGTATTGGATTATGAAATTCCTAAAAAGGCGGCGGCGTACATGATTTTTCAAATTAAAATTAACTTTTAACGGATTTATCACGTAAACCTGTATGGAAAACTGATCATTAAATTCGAATCTTTTCTGAAGAACAGATTTCTTTCAGTGAATTTTAACTGTGATAGTTTGCAGACTATACTTTCAGGGAAACAATGTATATGTATGTTTTATCATACTGCATCTAGTCTGCATATAGTCAGCTGATTCATCAATAAATTGACATATTCTTGGTTCTAAGACCTAAAAGTATTTTATTGTACTAGCACCAAAAATTATTATTCGTAACAAGCATTGTGGTACTTTAAAACCACACATGACTTTAATTATACTACAGGTTGGGTGTTTAAAGGATCAGGTAATATAAATAGCTTACTTTGCACAGCTGATATGTTGGTGGATAAGGCTAGAATTTAATTTTTGGTAAATTATGTACAAAACTGTTTTACAACAATTTCTAAATTAACAGAAAATGAAACTGTTTTACAACCATTTCAAGATGGCCTAAAACATTAAATACTTTAAAAGTTTCAGCTGTTTTCTAACTGAAACTAGCACTGTCGAGAATTGGGTAAACCGTGCTTAAAATCAACAGAAAAAATTAACAATTTCATTCAATTAATTAATTAAGTGTTGGTGTGATTTTAGTGCCGCATGATAAGAAGTATCGTTCATAACGTGTACCTTAATTGTTTTTTGGTGATTGACCGCTTTTGAATGTGCTCGTCATTGCCTCGCACATAAAACCAAAATGGTGAAATTTAGTTATAACTACAGTAGAATCTCGCTAATCCGAACTAATTGGGACCGAACACTATTCGGAATAGCGAGACTTTACGGTATATAAACCGCCTAGATAAACTTTTTGTCACTATGTGTAATAGCGAAACTGATTTAAGCAGACTTAAAACACACAATGTTTTTATCCCAGGCAATAATTGAAGTAATTAATTATTTTTATAATAATAATTCACTTTCCTCTGGGCAGCTTTAGTAAAAGTTCATATTCTTTATCACAAACAAGATGCCTACATTTATAAACATTTTAAGCTTTTAGTTTATTAATTACCTTCAGATAATACAAGGCAGTGTTACTACATATGCAAAAGAAAAATGAATTTTTTTTAAGTCTTTAAGGTTGATTAATATTACAACTTTTTCATATTCGCATCTATCCGACAGCCCTGGTCAGAGCAAAGTCAATACTATAAAATTAAACAAAACGTATTCTAACTAAATATTTAATAAGATAATAATATATAACAAAAAGCACATTTGGCTTAGTATAACTTATGTCAGTATAGTAAGCCCCGGTGAAAATCACATGCAGATTAATATTAGAAATACAATTTAAAAACAAATACTATATAAAAACTATTGACTTTATCTAGGCTTACCTAACTATGCTGAGGGGAATTTTGAACTCAATAAATGAGTACAATTATAAGGATTACTAACTGTAAGATTGTTTGCTAAAATGTGTTATATAATATAATGTTATACATGAAAAAGGATAAAAATATTTGTATTGGATTTATTTTTATTTCATATTGACTCATCAAATAGTTTAAATGTTTAAAAAAATAATAGTCAATTGTTGTAAAATTTAGATATGATGTTATACAAACTTAGGCCTACTTCTTAAAATTTTGTGTTTATAAAAATTATTAAACTTCAAAATAAAGATAAAAATAAATAATACCTTTAAAATTCTTTTTATTTCATATTAATATATTGAATGATTTAGACATTATTAATATTATAATGAATAAATTAAAAAATAAATATGATTATATGTTATATGATAATGTACGAAAATTTCCTAAGCTAAACGAACTATCTCTTTAAATTTATATAAATGAATTTATTGATGATAAAAGCTTGTTTTTATAATTATTTTATAACCTCAAAGCAAATCTTATAACGTATTGTTGCCTACATTAGTGCTATAACTCATATTTAAAAAATCTACTTTACAAGACATTATGTTATTGATTGAAATTGTAAACATAACCCCAATGTATAATCTACAACATGTTTTGTTTATGTGTTACAGATGATGGGCGAAATCAGAAGTAACTGATATTCAAATAGTTATAACTTTCCGTGCCAGGCAATGCAATATTTTAAGAAAGTTTTTGAGATCAGTAAGAATCTACTGGTCTTACTGTAGGGTACTTCTTGCATCAAATAACGATGTTTTATTTTGTTACTGACTCTGAAACTTTTATATTATAATAGAATCCATCTTTCAATTTAATTTAATTTGTTAACTTATGCAATGCAGTTTAATGTTTGTTTCTAATAATTTTATAAGACAGTTTATATTTATTTAATATGGTTAAAAACTAAGTATTTTAAGTCATTGATCATTTGTAAAACGAAGTTTATTCAGGGAAAATTTCGCAAATTTTGGGAAATATTATAATAATATAAAAAGAAGTAGATTCCTGTATACATGTTATCTCAAAGCTGGAGAATGGTTACTCTTTACAACAAAGTAAGTGATTTGAGTTCCTTGAATTCTCAAGATTTTCACAATGATCAATATCTTTTACGTCAAATAAGATTCCACTTTACTTTTACTTTTTCAGGGGTATATATAATAATCCGATTCAACTTACCCCTAATTTACCTTTAAACCTGCCAAATATGTATAACCGAATATTTATTTTAAATTTTTGTAGCAAAATTGACTAGATATAAACATGAAACACATCTTGTCTCATAATGAAACTTTTTATACAGGTTTTTTTAGGGTTAAATCAGGAACATCGATTTTGTTTTCGCTTACAAAAATCACCTACAAACTGGAACAACAAATTTGAAACTGTTTGGAAACTTACAAACTGGAATTTGGTCTAGATACAAATTTAACAACACAGTGCTTCAAAAATAGAAACCCAAGGACGAAAGGTCTTCTAAGATATTGACGAAATATTTTTTATAAAATTTGACCTACTAATAAAAAAAACGTTCTAAATTAAAACAGAAGAGTGAATTTATTAAAACTTTGGATTATCTGGTACTTATTTGGTTTACAGAAACTTACTTATGGTTTACTAGTACGTGTATGCCATCTTAATAGTTTTAATATAATTACTTATTATAAGTATACTATAAATTAAATTTATAAACTAAATAGTGTTATGTGTGTCTGTTATTTTCAAGATAAGGTTTTTATTTGCTACACTATTTGTGCAATGTTTACAGGTACGTACATGTTCTCTACTGCAAAATAGCTTATCATTTATAAGTTGATATTGTCATACCACACATGAAAAGTTAAAATTAATTTGCCAACAATAACGAAATCCGAGAATATATTCACCATGCCCTCTGAGCCACGCCCCGCACAGCACGCACTTTGTTTATAGTCACGCACTCTGCAACTTTAAGTAAAACCTGTAACGTATTTATTAAGTCAAGTTATGTTACGAAAATGGTAAACATTCTTGGTTCCTTACAACCTTTATTATATTAGCTACAACCTGACCCGTGTATTTATATAAATCAGATAAGAAACCATACATGACTGTACTTATAACACAAGTTGCGTGTTTAAAGGAACAGGTAATATATATAGCTTACGTTGCACAGCTGATATTGTGGTGGATAAGGCTGGAATTTCTGTTATTGTTGATTATGTATGATATTGTTTGACGACGACCAAATTTCTAAACTAACAGTATATAAAACTTTTATACCACCATGACAAGATTTCTAAAAATATTGAAAACTTCAAACACGAAATGTATTAGATATTATGCTCAATATGATATAATAAGCTAGCAGCTAAATTCGTTTACTTAAAATAATTGGCAGGGTTTCTAAAATGAATAGAAAGATGTGTATTATTCCAACAAGTTGTATATTTCACAATGCAACCTCAATTACGAAGTTTAAAATACCTAATGTTTTATTCAACGGTAAAGACGTTCCTAGTTTTAATTTATGGATTTATCCTAATTTTTAAAATAAACTGTATCTTATTCTACGTTATACCATTGTGTTTCCAATGTAAACTGATATTGAATTAAAGCATTTGTATTAATACATTCATTTAAACTGAAAATTTATTTTTGTTTTATTATTTTAATTTTCTTACAATCATAAATGTTTGAAAAACCATAAATACCTGTGTATAAGATCGAATGCCTCAAACTCTTTTTAATAATAATATAATTAATTTGTTAGCTATTAACAAACCAATAATAAACATAAAATTGAGTACAAATATTATTTTTTTATGATTGTGAGTGTAAATTTGTTTCCATTATAATTGGTTTTACTCATGCAAAAGAGATAAAAATAACACTAATATTATCCTGGGGGATTTCAAAGATCATAAAATGAGTAGTTTTCATTAATTAATTTACAGGCATTATAATACAGATAAATTACATAGTAATCACATTGGATTACAAATAATTATTTTACAAAATAAATCAAATTTAATTATCCAATATTTAATTAGGGCCTATCTATAACTTCGATGGGTAACAAATGGAAGGGTATGGAATATCAAATAATCCATGGAGTGTCCCCGATCCGAAATATAGAAAATCTTTATAACCTTGTAAAATATTTTAAAGAGTATAATGGGTATTTTTGGAAAGTAGGAAATTAGTTTTCATAACGTTTTCTACCATTAATAGCTCTATATTATTTTTGATTTATTTTAACCTTACATTAGTTTAGTTTGAACCCTTTTACCAAAAAGTAACATATTCTAATCCGTATGTTTTTAAATAATGTACAAAGTTTGTTACTACATTAGGAAAATTAGTTAACACTTTTTTGATTATTATATTTTAATTAACTATATTGTAATTACGAAGATTAGTTTGAAGGTTCAATCTATAATTAACTTCTCTTTATTACTATTATATAAATGTTTATTTAGCTTAAAATATCTATGAAAACCTTTGTATTACCTACTTCATCTTAAAATTTTACGAAATATTATTCGTCTTTTTATTTTGTTTATAAGATTATGTTTATTTGAAATAAAACATACGGTAACATTCCGTATACTAACATTAACCTTTAAGATTGCCCTTTTCAAAACTCCCAACCTTTCTGGCAGACATTCAATTAAGTATAACCCCTCAACATAGCTTTTTGTGTTACATATAGCTTTTAGTATTATTATACAACCTAAATAACAACAACAACAAAATGTGTAAATAATTTAAAATTACAACAGTACACATTAATTATGAATCTGAGTCGTTGCAGTTTTTTCGCAAATTATGTGTTCTTGGCTTCAACACGTTTTTACGTTATTATTATTTTCCCTCACTCCATTTAGACAAGACAGATTATTTAAATAAGTTTCGTTTAAATTAATATTTTTTACACATATGCATCGTATGTCATCTATTAACATTTCTAATTATGACACATTTTGATGAAAGCCACTTTATTTTAGATAGTTTATTAATAGCTAATGATCTAACTATTTATTATATTATTAGTTTTATTTGCTATAATTTATTAAATAATATAAATTCTGAAATTTAAACCATGTTAGAGATTTGTAGAGTAGTTATAATTGTTATTTGCTAATATACTGTATTTAGTATATTTTCCTTTTTTAAGCCATTGCCAATAGAGATAACTGTTTTCTAGGACTTTAAAAGAAAAATGTAAAAGAAAATTGAATATAAAAGAAAACAGAATCGTTTACTGAAATGTTTATTTTTTTTATAAAAGAAACCGGTTTTTTACATATTAGCATTTATTTATATTTATAAATTAAACACATATTAGATCTGCTCATCTACTCAATATTAGCTAACAATTCAGAAAGTTTCAAAAAACAAGTTTTTTGTTGACAAAAAGTATTTGCGCTCATTTCTTAAATTTAAATTACTTAATTTATTAAAAAAATACCAATTTCTCTACTCAGGTTTGTTTTATTTAATCACATTTTACAATAGTTGGGTTCATTTCAATGGATTCGGCTCATTATGTTGTACCATCAAAATCTTAGTAGAAATACATTTTTCTTTCGTAAGTAGCTTACGTAAAGTAATTACGTTTGTTTTCAAGATGACTATTAAAGAAGTTTAGTGGATTTGTGTTGTATATTTATTGTGTAGGCTTACCGTTAATTTTTGCATTGGAAAGAATGTCGCTGGTAGCATTATCAGTAGAACTGACAGCTTTTATTGGGCTATGATAAACTCGATAGAACACAAATAATATGTGTATTACTCAAAAATTGCATACATAATGTTGCCACCAGCTACATTAATCAAACTAAAATATTGTGTTATAATTAATACCTTTTATATTACAGGTCTTAGCACATCTTCAATCAGTCATTTATATATAGTTTATTTATAAGTTATATTTGAAAACAAAAACCTAAAAAGAAAAAATTGCAAACATATCTTGATACTCTACATTTTAAAATGAGAACAAACCGAAGTATAAATAACTCTAAAAAACTAAATCTATTTTCATACCAGCGATCAGCAATTTTAAAACGTTTAATTTACCACAATTCAGTTTCATAAAACGTAAAAATTAATACGAAATTCATACTAAATGCAATACATTCTCATATTACACTGTAAATTACTCACTTTTTCTTTAATTTAGTCATAATTAATTCCATTACTTCGGACAAACTGTGAAGGCATGAATGACCAAAGCTAGCTTTGAAGTAGCGATCAAACCGAGCGTAAACTCAGCAGGGCGCATTGAATACGTCGTAAAAGTGTAAACCCTCGAGTGTAACCGTCGCTGCTTAGACTCGAGTGTTTGCATTCTGTATACTTGAAGAACGTGTCTAGTTTACTTTCACTCTCACATTTATGTAAAGAAAACAAGTAAACTGTTATATTTATTTTATTGGAATAACGATTTAAAATATTTAAGGCTGGAGGGCTAGGCTCCCTGCTCGCTTCTCTCGCCAACCCCAGCGGTGGCTCGCATCGAAGCAAATGCAAACATGTTATTTGATATAAATAGGACCTACTATTAAATTGTGATAAAACTTATTTTTATTTTATTAGGATGTAACATAGTGGTTCCTTATTTTAAAATTACTTAATTAATTTATTAAGGGTTTATTCTCTACTTTAAGGAAAGTATAACAATATTTTTACTAAATTTTCAGCCCTTAGCAGCAAGCGACAAAATTTCAATCTATGAGAATTTTTTTTGTATGTTGTAAGAAATAAATGTAGAAAATTTCAGCTCACTATCTTTAAGGAAAATATAACAATTAATTGTTATTGTTTTAGAGGTTTTTATCACAGTTTCATCCCTTAGTAGCACGCGACAAAATTCGAATCGAGGTAACCTTTTTTATGTATCTTGTAAGAAATAAATGTACAAAATTTCAGCTCTCTAGCTTTAAGGAAAGTATAACCATTAATATTTATTGCTTTAGGGTTGTTTTACCCTTCAAAATTAATTCTAGCCTATGTTACTCAAGGATAGTGTAGCTTTTTATTAGTAAAACTATTTTTTCAATATGTCCAGTAGTTCCAGAGATTACAACCTACATACAAACAAACAAATTTTACCTCTTTATGATATTATGATATAAGAAGTACATAAGTTATATTAGGTTATGCTATTTTTAAATTGTGAAAATTTTTCCGCTTTAAACGTACCCAGCAAGGTTATGTAACAAAAAATAGATTGCCCATTCAAAATTTAAAATTTGGAAGCTATATTGAAAAAATGTTGGTGTTATCCAAATTTTAAAACCTCCAAATAATACAAATTATATATTCCGTTAAAATTGCAGGAGAAACACTGTTTTATCTTTGTTAAACACCGAGAAATCCAGCTATGTCCTGATATTGCCTTCAACCAGTATGTATGATGATTTAGTATTTTACATTTCCTTTCATCTTCTAAATTTCAATTTATTAAGAAGAATTTATAGCAATTGTCAGGTTAAAACAAAAAACAATACTAACATTTTATCAAAGAAAAGTTACATAGCTTAATTCTTGGTCCTCCTACATGGTACTGATATTCACAAGTTTATATATTTGTTACACTTAACGCCTTCACGATATTGAACATACTATTTCATTACTAAAGCCTCTCGAGGTCGGCTGCTTCAGAAGGGTTAGTAAAAGGTCATAGGGCAAAATGAATCTCAAGTAACAGGGATTAATAGGATTGTAACTTAATGCAAAAAAAAAAGTGACCTTATTAATATAACGATGAAATAAAAATGGCATTTCATATATATATAATTTTTTTTATAATAACATTTTCTTTCGTTTAAAACAAACTGCACGAAAACCCCTGTAAATGTCTGGATATAGTCATCAATAGGATTTTAACCTAAAAACAAAACACAAAAAAGTGCCCATATAAATATAACGACGCAATAAAAGTGGCATTTCATAATTGTTTATAATAATGACATTTAAAACATACAACACAAGATCAACCCCAAGATCTCCATAAGGAAAGAAAAAACAAAAATGCGATAAAGTCCCTATAAATATAACGATGAAATACAAGGGATATTTCATACTTTTTGTATAATAATGAAATTTTTCATTTAAAACAACCCGCACCGAAATTGGCCCTGTAGACCTTCAGAAATAGGCATTGTTATTATCGTTAAAACCTAAAACAAAGAAACAACCAAACGTGTCCTTATAAATATAACCATGAAATACAAGGAATATTTCATATTTTTTGTATAATAATGATTTTTTTAATTTAAAACAATCCGCACCGAAATCGGCCCTGTAGATCTTCAGAAGTAGGCATTGATATTATCGTTATAACCTAAAACAAAGAAACAACCAAGCGTGTCCTTATACATATAACGATGAAATGAAAGTGACATTTAATAATTTGTTGATAATAATGAAATTTGTTCCAATTTAAACCAAACCTCACTAAAATCAGCCATGTATAATTCCAGAAATTGGCATCAATTGGGTCAAAAAACGTTTAAGGCTATGTTAAATCCTATTACTTTAAATATGCAATTCTTGTATCTATCTTTGTATCTTTGTATCTCGAAAACGGCTCTAACGAATTCAAAGAAATTTTGTATTTGGGTGTAGTTTAGACTTTTAAGTACACCCATATAGTTGTATTTCGTGTAAAACGCAATTTTTTTTAGAAAATATAATTTAAAAGTTGAAAATTTTTAACATAGGGTCTTATGGGTTGAAATTTTGGTTACAAAATAACAACGAAATAGTAAATAAAGCGATCAAAACAGCTGTTTATAAACAAGCCAATTTATACTGTTTTATCAGCTGTTCATTGGATAGGTTTTTAATTACTGTTAAAAAACAAGCTAATTTATACTGTTTTAGCACGTTGGAATTATAATAAATTGGGCCTGATTTAACAATTTATTTTGTCAAAAAAAAGGTAAACTTGGCAAAGATGGATAAATTCAAATAATCAATTTTGTAATAAAGGCCTGGATCATTTCTGAAACATAGTATTGAGGTTATGTTATTCCTGCAATAATTATTACTATATTTAGGCCTGGTTTCAAAACTTTACTTGACAGAAGATAGTAGAACTAGGACTAAAATCGTAATGAAAGCCTCTCACGTTTCTAAAGCATGTATTTTAGGTTATAATTAATCTTGTAATTACTATTAATATATTTAAGCCTGGTTTCATAATTTAACAAACCTATGTACAAACGAGCCAAAGATTAACGAGATTGTTTAGTGAATTTTCCAACTGCGAGCTAAGCGAAGCGTCCAGGGGCAGAGCCCCTAGTTGTTATATAAGTAAGATCATATTATATATTAAAAAATATCGGTATTTTTTTCCAAGTCCGTTCGGCTCTTATACCCAACCAATTTTCATAATTGAAATCTTAAATTAAAGGTTTGCATTCACAGATTTGCCACCAAGCATCCGCATTCATTAATCTACCGCATAACTTATCTTTTAAGGCTAAACACCCCGGCAGTAGTTCCAAATATTGCCACCACGTAGTGCTTCAAAATTATGAAAATTCATTTTACTGATCACTGGCTTACCGTTTGAGTAAAAATTGGTTTGAAAACTGATTTGTACTTCTAATATGTATCTTTAAGTCGCTATGCTAACGATTTTTTTGATTTTTTATTTAATAAAAAAAATTACTTTGTAACTGCTAAAAGGAATTTTTTTAAAGAAAAACAGGTAGTCATTTTGAAGATTTGATGGAGAAATGAATTAATAATTTTTCAGACTGAAGATCGAACCAGTGGTTCCGTCGGAATCGATTTTGCAAGGTTTATCTCTAGTATTTTTTCGCGCGTATTCCCCCCCCCCCCACCACGCGCGGGCCATCAAACGAATTCTTCACGCCACGCGCTCGCTCAGTGACGACTCGCACCGGGAAATGCTTCTGTTTCCCATATATTGTTGAAGAGCATTACATGTATTGTTTTTCCTGCTCGTCCCACTTGGTTGTTATAAAATATTAATTCAGCATACGTAACCACAATATTGGTATGTTTTGCATACTTTTACTAAGATATGTTTCTTGTATAATATAGAGGATGTTTCGTAATAACTGTGTAATATTTTAGGATATGATTCAGCACATAAGAATTAGAAAACACATCAATTGGACATGTGTCCGGAAACGCTTTGTTTTCTCCCAGGGCTCTATAACAAGGGCTATACCATTTTGATCATTTACCGTGACCCAGTATCGATCGCCTATGACGTCACCATGCTGATACAACAACATGCCGCTGGAAGTTTGTTTGTAACCCAAAAATAAAAAATGTCCTCGCTTAGTGACTTTTTCATGTCAGTCTGTGATAATTCTCAAATATTTTCAATTATTAAAATTCGAAATACCTGTTAAAACAAAAGTTTTTTATACTGTTAGAATCCGTACTTTATGTAGATTAAGAATATCAAAATTTTATTTTACTGAAGCCTTTCCATCGAGTTAAAACAGCGAGTTAACGACTGCGCACGCACTACTCAAATATTACCAGCTAGCGTGTATCAGCATGGGACGTCAGAGTGAAACTGGCGGCACAGTGCCGAGATCAAAGAAACGGTTTAGCCCTTGTTATAGAGCCCTGGTTTTCTCCATATAGCCCAGTCAATAAAGGGAAAAAATAGGCCTTAGTGGGAAGTAATTAGTGAAAAGCTGAAATTTTGTCAGATGTTACAATAGTATAAGAGGAGTATTTACACAAAAGTCCCCGCCCCTCCCCCTCTTGCTTCCCCCCCTACCCCCCTTAAAGTTCACTTTTGAAAGATTTTTTATTTTGTCAATATCTAAGAGATAAAAAGCGATAGAGTCATTTTTATTTCGTTATTGTAATCCGTATAATATTCTCTATCAAAAATGTTCTTTGCGTTTAAGCTATAAAACAATCATTTACCGTGTATTTTTAAATTTAATGTTAAAATTTTAACTTTTCTATTACAATAATTACATGTTTAGCTATTTTTTATTAATATGAGACAAGTTATGAAAAAATGGCTCTAATAAAACTTTTAGGGTATTTTTCAATCTTTAAAATGATATAAGTTTTATAAATGTTAAGTGCAGCCAGTTGACATAATCGGACAGACAAAGAGAGACGGCGCGGGGCGCACGAGTCCTCGAGGGCCGGATCAGCCCGTTGGCATATCAGCGGTCAATCTGCAGTAAAGGCCTATTGTTTGGACTTTTATTTGTATAGCTGGTCTAATTATAGGTATTACAATGGTTAAATAGACGTAAACATTTATTTTATTTTTTTATTATTTATTTTCTGGTATTTATTATTGCAGTGATAAACACACAATATGATTTCTTTTAGCCAAGCCAATAAAAGGGAAAAATAGGCCTTATTGGATATAATTAGTGAAAAGCTGAAATTGTGTCAGATGTTAGAATAATATAAGAGGAGTATTTACACAAAATTCCCCGCCCCTCCCCCATCCCCTTTAAGGGGTATTGCTTGCGTCTACAGTTTTCGTGGGATGTCAAGTGCGGATGTTTCATAGTAGTGAGGTGACAAATTTAGTGCGTTAAGGGGGCGCTTGCCTGCCCGCCATATTGAATCTGATTCCCATAAGAGCAATGCTACAGAATAAGTCATTTTTTTCCGTTAATTCGTGGAATAAATTTAAAAATTTGGTTTCATTTTGAAGTACTGTCATATGCGGATGTTGATTGCCGAATACATTTTCAGAAACCGTTTTATTGTTTTCATAAACGTATGATATAAATAGTAAAAAATAGTAAACTTTATAAATTTTTTACTCAGTTGCAAAAAGAGATATTGCAAAAATCCTTAGCAATAAACACCCACAATCTATTTTACTTTAAGAAAAAAATACAGCTTTCGTTTTTTAACAAAAACTTCACAAAAATATGCTTAATAGTGAAGGTATGTTTTGGTTATTTAACATTGAAATTGGTACCCAATATCGTAGTTTTGAATGTGGAGAGCCGAGCCTTAACAGTGTTAATAACTTGCGTAGTTACATTTGCTTATTATTTTACTTATTTATGATTCCTTACCGAGTTTTCACAAGGTAACCCTATTGTATTGTTTACTTTAGAAATAAATTAGTTTCATATTCATAATTTATCTGTTTTCGTATCATATTAAAAACAACAGTATATTTAAAACGCATATACTTAAAATATTTTAAAACTTTACAATAAGTGTTTAATTTTATAATTTTCTTTCTAAATTTGAAAAACTTTTTTACGAAAGTCGTTATTATAAATAACTGAACAATGGAAGATTCAGATTTGATTTGCTTAATTTGCGGTAACGAAATTATCAAGGATATTGTAGTTGTAAAAAATGGAATTGAAGCTATTTACGAAGCTAGTAATAAAAGAAAAGATAGTTTACATAAAAAACTACAAGGAAAGAGTACTATCAAACTACACAAGTTATGTAGGCAACAATACACAAGACCTTCGAGTATTCAAGCAGCTATTAAGAAACTAGAGGAACAAAACAATGAACCTAGTACGTCAACCACTCTAGTTACTCGTAGAACCCATCATGATACGTTTGATTTTAAGATGTGCTGTTTTATTTGTGGAAAATTAGCAAATCATAACTCTAAAACTCCATCTCAGTATAGAAAAGCATTTCACGAAGTAACAACAATAGAATTTAAAGGCAGTTTTTTACAAAAGTGCAACGTTAGAAGTGATGTACGGGGCGAAACTGTAAAAGCCCGACTTTTAAGTGCAATCGATTTGGTAGCAGCAGAAGCGCGTTATCACAGACATTGCTATTCAGAATTTATGAAATCTAAGCCGATTGAAACACAAAAAGGTAGGCCGAAACAAAATTAACTTCTACCTTTACTAAAGTATGCAATTACATAGAAAACAATGATGAGTGCCAATACACGATAACAGAAGTTCAGGACATTTTCAAAACTTTATCCATTGGAGATGAGGTTTATTCTAACAAGCATTTAAGAAATCTCCTTCAAGAACATTTTAAAGAAAGACTAACAATGACAAAATGTTCTGGAAAAAAGTGTTTTTGTCTTACTGACAATGTGCATAAAATTATGGACCAATGGTATAAAAATAGGGTTGTTGATGAAGAAGAAGAGAGAAAGAGGATTGTTTTAGCGGCGGCCTCGATTATAAGAGAAGACATACAAAGGAAAAGCTATGATTTCAGTTCGTATCCAGATTTAGAAGCAATTAAATCCGGTGGAGAAAATCTCATTCCAGAGACTCTTAAAATGTTTGCATCACATGTTACAAAAAAGAAAAGCTTATCCGAATAACAGCAAGTTGATAAGAAATGCCTTGTTATAAATCATGCAATAGTATCTGCAGTAAGGCCTAGGTAATTTCTTTCACCTATACAGACAAGTCTTGCTTTATCTTTACATCGACTATACGGATCCAGACACTTAATAAACATGTTGTCCTCAATGGGAGTGTGCGCGTCATACAATGAAGCTACAACCTACATGACTTCACTAATCAGCGCTGGCTCCCCAGTTATTGAATCAGATGGATTTCTTCAACATGATTTTGATAATGCTGACGTGAATGTACGAACGTTAGATGGGCTAGGCACTTTTCATGCTATGGGAGGGATTCAGTGCATCACACCAGGTTCTTGTGTCAAAACTGAAACCACAGTGAAAAGGATTGCAATTGGATCTTTTCGTAACACTGAAACTATTCGGGAGTACGCATATCCAATGAAAAGAAGAAATGCTGGTCTGTCTAACATTATCATCGAAGACTTAAATCAACTTCAAGAAGTAAGATGACTATCAAGCTTGCCTTCATATTTGCATCCCCTCAACTTTGTTTGGCTTTCCGATATACAATCACAGCCTGGGTGGAGTGGATTTATGACCAACCTGACGACAAATTCAGAAGACTGTCAAACAACATACATTATAGCAGTACCATTTATTAATTTTGATCCCAGCAATATTTCAACAATCTTCACAGCAATGCATTTTGCAGCTGATCAAAGCAAAAAACAAAATCAAACCTGTATTGATACTTTCGATCAGCCTTTATTCTTAAAAGCTATGGATATAGTGTCTGCCTCTGATACGGACAGTAATATTTCTAAGATTGTTGTCCGTTTGGGAGGTTTTCATTTATTGATGTCTTATATGGGAGCTGTTAGAAAAATTATGGAAGGGAGTGGTCTTGAAAACCTCTGGAGCACAGTATACGGAAAAGCTACGGTAAGTCATATGATGAATGGGCACGCGTACGACAGATGTCTTCGTGCATTTACACTTACAGCGAGCCATTTTTTCATAACTTGTCTCATAATAATAAAAAATAGCTAAACATGTAATTATTGTAATAGAAAAGTTAAAATTTTAACATTAAATTTAAAAATACACGGTAAATAATTGTTTTATAGCTTAAAC
>JAGFPH010001619.1:95000-155492 GCA_018207615.1 Philaenus spumarius | reverse complement strand
TTCCCCCCCCCCCCCAACCCGCGCGCCATCAAACAAATTCATCACGCCACGCGCTCGCTCAGTGACGACTCGCACCGGGAAATGCTTCTGTTTCCCATATATTGTTGAAGAGCATTACATGTATTGTTTTTCCTGCTCGTCCCACTTGGTTGTTATAAAATATTAATTCAGCATACGTAACCACAATATTGGTATGTTTTGCATACTTTTACTAAGATATGTTTCTTGTATAATATAGAGGATGTTTCGTAATAACTGTGTAATATTTTAGGATATGATTCAGCACATAAGAATTAGAAAACACATCAATTGGACATGTGTCCGGAAACGCTTTGTTTTCTCCCAGGGCTCTATAACAAGGGCTATACCATTTTGATCATTTACCGTGACCCAGTATCGATCGCCTATGACGTCACCATGCTGATACAACAACATGCCGCTGGAAGTTTGTTTGTAACCCAAAAATAAAAAATGTCCTCGCTTAGTGACTTTTTCATGTCAGTCTGTGATAATTCTCAAATATTTTCAATTATTAAAATTCGAAATACCTGTTAAAACAAAAGTTTTTTATACTGTTAGAATCCGTACTTTATGTAGATTAAGAATATCAAAATTTTATTTTACTGAAGCCTTTCCATCGAGTTAAAACAGCGAGTTAACGACTGCGCACGCACTACTCAAATATTACCAGCTAGCGTGTATCAGCATGGGACGTCAGAGTGAAACTGGCGGCACAGTGCCGAGATCAAAGAAACGGTTTAGCCCTTGTTATAGAGCCCTGGTTTTCTCCATATAGCCCAGTCAATAAAGGGAAAAAATAGGCCTTAGTGGGAAGTAATTAGTGAAAAGCTGAAATTTTGTCAGATGTTACAATAGTATAAGAGGAGTATTTACACAAAAGTCCCCGCCCCTCCCCCTCTTGCTTCCCCCCCTACCCCCCTTAAAGTTCACTTTTGAAAGATTTTTTATTTTGTCAATATCTAAGAGATAAAAAGCGATAGAGTCATTTTTATTTCGTTATTGTAATCCGTATAATATTCTCTATCAAAAATGTTCTTTGCGTTTAAGCTATAAAACAATCATTTACCGTGTATTTTTAAATTTAATGTTAAAATTTTAACTTTTCTATTACAATAATTACATGTTTAGCTATTTTTTATTAATATGAGACAAGTTATGAAAAAATGGCTCTAATAAAACTTTTAGGGTATTTTTCAATCTTTAAAATGATATAAGTTTTATAAATGTTAAGTGCAGCCAGTTGACATAATCGGACAGACAAAGAGAGACGGCGCGGGGCGCACGAGTCCTCGAGGGCCGGATCAGCCCGTTGGCATATCAGCGGTCAATCTGCAGTAAAGGCCTATTGTTTGGACTTTTATTTGTATAGCTGGTCTAATTATAGGTATTACAATGGTTAAATAGACGTAAACATTTATTTTATTTTTTTATTATTTATTTTCTGGTATTTATTATTGCAGTGATAAACACACAATATGATTTCTTTTAGCCAAGCCAATAAAAGGGAAAAATAGGCCTTATTGGATATAATTAGTGAAAAGCTGAAATTGTGTCAGATGTTAGAATAATATAAGAGGAGTATTTACACAAAATTCCCCGCCCCTCCCCCATCCCCTTTAAGGGGTATTGCTTGCGTCTACAGTTTTCGTGGGATGTCAAGTGCGGATGTTTCATAGTAGTGAGGTGACAAATTTAGTGCGTTAAGGGGGCGCTTGCCTGCCCGCCATATTGAATCTGATTCCCATAAGAGCAATGCTACAGAATAAGTCATTTTTTTCCGTTAATTCGTGGAATAAATTTAAAAATTTGGTTTCATTTTGAAGTACTGTCATATGCGGATGTTGATTGCCGAATACATTTTCAGAAACCGTTTTATTGTTTTCATAAACGTATGATATAAATAGTAAAAAATAGTAAACTTTATAAATTTTTTACTCAGTTGCAAAAAGAGATATTGCAAAAATCCTTAGCAATAAACACCCACAATCTATTTTACTTTAAGAAAAAAATACAGCTTTCGTTTTTTAACAAAAACTTCACAAAAATATGCTTAATAGTGAAGGTATGTTTTGGTTATTTAACATTGAAATTGGTACCCAATATCGTAGTTTTGAATGTGGAGAGCCGAGCCTTAACAGTGTTAATAACTTGCATAGTTACATTTGCTTATTATTTTACTTATTTATGATTCCTTACCGAGTTTTCACAAGGTAACCCTATTGTATTGTTTACTTTAGAAATAAATTAGTTTCATATTCATAATTTATCTGTTTTCGTATCATATTAAAAACAACAGTATATTTAAAACGCATATACTTAAAATATTTTAAAACTTTACAATAAGTGTTTAATTTTATAATTTTCTTTCTAAATTTGAAAAACTTTTTTACGAAAGTCGTTATTATAAATAACTGAACAATGGAAGATTCAGATTTGATTTGCTTAATTTGCGGTAACGAAATTATCAAGGATATTGTAGTTGTAAAAAATGGAATTGAAGCTATTTACGAAGCTAGTAATAAAAGAAAAGATAGTTTACATAAAAAACTACAAGGAAAGAGTACTATCAAACTACACAAGTTATGTAGGCAACAATACACAAGACCTTCGAGTATTCAAGCAGCTATTAAGAAACTAGAGGAACAAAACAATGAACCTAGTACGTCAACCACTCTAGTTACTCGTAGAACCCATCATGATACGTTTGATTTTAAGATGTGCTGTTTTATTTGTGGAAAATTAGCAAATCATAACTCTAAAACTCCATCTCAGTATAGAAAAGCATTTCACGAAGTAACAACAATAGAATTTAAAGGCAGTTTTTTACAAAAGTGCAACGTTAGAAGTGATGTACGGGGCGAAACTGTAAAAGCCCGACTTTTAAGTGCAATCGATTTGGTAGCAGCAGAAGCGCGTTATCACAGACATTGCTATTCAGAATTTATGAAATCTAAGCCGATTGAAACACAAAAAGGTAGGCCGAAAACAAAATTAACTTCTACCTTTACTAAAGTATGCAATTACATAGAAAACAATGATGAGTGCCAATACACGATAACAGAAGTTCAGGACATTTTCAAAACTTTATCCATTGGAGATGAGGTTTATTCTAACAAGCATTTAAGAAATCTCCTTCAAGAACATTTTAAAGAAAGACTAACAATGACAAAATGTTCTGGAAAAAAGTGTTTTTGTCTTACTGACAATGTGCATAAAATTATGGACCAATGGTATAAAAATAGGGTTGTTGATGAAGAAGAAGAGAGAAAGAGGATTGTTTTAGCGGCGGCCTCGATTATAAGAGAAGACATACAAAGGAAAAGCTATGATTTCAGTTCGTATCCAGATTTAGAAGCAATTAAATCCGGTGGAGAAAATCTCATTCCAGAGACTCTTAAAATGTTTGCATCACATGTTACAAAAAAGAAAAGCTTATCCGAATAACAGCAAGTTGATAAGAAATGCCTTGTTATAAATCATGCAATAGTATCTGCAGTAAGGCCTAGGTAATTTCTTTCACCTATACAGACAAGTCTTGCTTTATCTTTACATCGACTATACGGATCCAGACACTTAATAAACATGTTGTCCTCAATGGGAGTGTGCGCGTCATACAATGAAGCTACAACCTACATGACTTCACTAATCAGCGCTGGCTCCCCAGTTATTGAATCAGATGGATTTCTTCAACATGATTTTGATAATGCTGACGTGAATGTACGAACGTTAGATGGGCTAGGCACTTTTCATGCTATGGGAGGGATTCAGTGCATCACACCAGGTTCTTGTGTCAAAACTGAAACCACAGTGAAAAGGATTGCAATTGGATCTTTTCGTAACACTGAAACTATTCGGGAGTACGCATATCCAATGAAAAGAAGAAATGCTGGTCTGTCTAACATTATCATCGAAGACTTAAATCAACTTCAAGAAGTAAGATGACTATCAAGCTTGCCTTCATATTTGCATCCCCTCAACTTTGTTTGGCTTTCCGATATACAATCACAGCCTGGGTGGAGTGGATTTATGACCAACCTGACGACAAATTCAGAAGACTGTCAAACAACATACATTATAGCAGTACCATTTATTAATTTTGATCCCAGCAATATTTCAACAATCTTCACAGCAATGCATTTTGCAGCTGATCAAAGCAAAAAACAAAATCAAACCTGTATTGATACTTTCGATCAGCCTTTATTCTTAAAAGCTATGGATATAGTGTCTGCCTCTGATACGGACAGTAATATTTCTAAGATTGTTGTCCGTTTGGGAGGTTTTCATTTATTGATGTCTTATATGGGAGCTGTTAGAAAAATTATGGAAGGGAGTGGTCTTGAAAACCTCTGGAGCACAGTATACGGAAAAGCTACGGTAAGTCATATGATGAATGGGCACGCGTACGACAGATGTCTTCGTGCATTTACACTTACAGCGAGCCATTTTTTCATAACTTGTCTCATAATAATAAAAAATAGCTAAACATGTAATTATTGTAATAGAAAAGTTAAAATTTTAACATTAAATTTAAAAATACACGGTAAATAATTGTTTTATAGCTTAAACTCAAAGAACATTTTTGATAGAGAATATTATAAGGATTACAATAACGAAATAAAAATGACTCTATCGCTTTTTATCTCTTAGATATTGACAAAATAAAAAAGTCATTCGAAAGTGAACTTTAAGGGGGGGTAGGGGGGAAGCAAGAGGGGGAGGGGCGGGGACTTTTCAGAAAATATTCCTTATATATATAATCAACTAAAATCCATGAAAAAATCATCTTTTCACTAATTAGTTCCCACTCAAACCCTTTATAGACTGGGCTAAAAGAAATAATATTGTGTGTTTATAGGCCTAAGTGCAATAATAAATACAGAAAAATAAATATAAATAAAAAATAAATAAATAAATGTTTACATCAATTTTACCAGCGTAATACCCATAATTAGACCAGCTATAAAAATACAAGTCCAAACAATGGGCCTTTGCTGCAGATTGACCGTTGATATGCTAACGGGCTGATCCGGCCCTCGAGGACTCGTGCGCCCCGCGCCGTCTCCCTTTGTCAGTCCGATTACGTCAACTGGCTGCACTTAACATTTATAAAACTTATATAATTTTAAAGATTGAAAAATACCCTAAAAGTTTTATTTGAGCCATTTTTTCATAACTTGTCTCATATTAATAAAAAATAGCTAAACATGTAATTATTGTAATAGAAAAGTTAAAATTTTAACATTAAATTTAAAAATACACGGTAAATAATTGTTTTATAGCTTAAACTCAAAGAACATTTTTGATAGAGAATATTATAAGGATTACAATATCGAAATAAAAATGACTCTATCGCTTTTTATCTCTTAGATATTGACAAAATAAAAAAGTCATTCGAAAGTGAACTTTAAGGGGGGGTAGGGGGGGAAGCAAGAGGGGGAGGGGCGGGGACTTTTCAGAAAATATTCCTTATATAATCAACTAACATCCATGAAAAAATCAGCTTTTCACTAATTAGTTCCCACTCAAACCCTTTATTGACTGGGCTAATAGCGGCCATTTTGTTTTTTCACTAAATAATTTGTATCTAGAGAACGGTTTGACCGATTGACTTAAAACTTGACATAAAGTTTACCTAACAATGATATATTTTAAGTAAAATAAGCGATTATATCCATTAATGTGTTTTAAAATGGTGACTGTTAAAAAATTGCAAACCTGAATTACCCAAAAACCATACATTTTTATAAAAAGTTTCAAGTCATCTTTTTTGTAGTCCTTTTTATTCTGTATCGGCTCTTTAACATAACTATTATCCGTCATCCGATTGTTTTTACAGTAACACTATCCGATGATAAATCAGAAGGGCTATAAAAAAGATGCCTTGACATTTTTTTGTTAAAATGTACCGTTTTTGGGTAATTTGGGTTTGAAATTTTGAAACAGTCGCCATTTTAAAACGCATTATTTATTTTAAATAGATCATTGCTAGGTCAACTTCATGTCAAGTTTGAACTCAATCGGTCAATCCGTTCGGTAGATATGAATTATTTTGTAAAAAACACATACAGACAGTCAGACGACAAAGTACAGTAGACCAAGTTTTGTATTGTGAAATTTATTTGTCTCGATCCCAGGATTAATTCATTTTAATTAATTAATTTTAAACAGTTGTAGACACATTAAATTAAATACACAGATTAAAAACGTTTAACACACCTTATAATTAAATTAAACATAAGTTAGATGAAATTGGCTACATAAATATGTTTACATCAACAGAGGAGATACACTCTTTAACTATTGGTAAGCATTTGAATTACATTTCTTTATTTGTTCGTTTTCATCATTTCGCACAAAAACGTAAACGGATCATAATCGTCTTGGGCTGTGTGTTGTTTGGGAGCTGGGAGCTGCGAGCCGCGAGGATGGGTTGTATGTGCCTGTGAGGAGAGAGAGAGAGAGAGAGAGAGAGGGAGAGAGAGAGAGAGAGAGAAGAGGCTACGTGCGCGTGTCAGTTAGCTGTTCAATGAGTGACACAACGTTGGAACTAAAAACGCGTTTCTGACAAAACCGTTCAACCGATTTGTTTGAAATAAACTTTAAAATTATTCAAAAAAATTTGCCCTAAAATGAATACCTGTTTTAGTCAAATTTTGACTTATTTTAAAAGTTATTAATTGTAAAAATGTATTAAGTAATGTTTTCGAAAATTAGAAAGCATAGCGCCTTTAACAACTTTATACTGATTACAAAACAGTTTTATTTTTTCAAATCGGATAAAAAATAAATGAGTAATCAGTAAAATTAATTTGGCCACGACAGTGCTGCTATCTATTGGGCTAAAATCACAACTTTTTTTGTACTGTTTAGCCTTAATCAAACAAAAATTCCTCCCCATACATCTATTATGGGAATTTCAAATTGCAGCATTTTCTTATAATTGTTTTTCATATATCTTCGGATTTAATCCACATACATAGTTAGTTATGGTCTTGAAATAGTCTTTGAATTACAGGCTTTCATGTGAAATAAAGATCATTCAAATCGGTCGACTTTAAGGCGAGTTTAGACCACCAAACAACATAAATTAGATTTTTTTCTAAATTCAACTTTATTTAAAGATCTATATCTCCGGTTCAAATTATGTTACCTAAAATGTATTTTCCTAAGAACCTTCAGTGGAGTACTAGCTTTCATTTAAACCATGAATTATAGAGATCAGATGAGTTTCAAGCGAATACAAGGTGGACAAAATTCATTTTGATAAAAACATTTTTCATTTCAATATTTGTAAATTTAGTCGGAAAAATTCTTAGGTAGGCCTAGACTGATGAACTACCACAGCAACTAATTGAATAAAATAAACAGGTGTTAAGATAAAAACAGGCAATAAGATAATACAGGTGTTTGCTGTAATATTTCCATTAACACCCGATTTCACACTTTGAAGGAAATATTTGAATTTCAAACTTTTAGGTTAGGTATTTTTTTTAAAGTTTAGACCTAAGCCTTGCTGATTCTTTTATCCTTTATTATTGTAACTGCTGTTATAAAATATACGGAATATATTGATTTGAACGTTTAACATTATTTAACATCTTAGTTTTGAGGTTATTATTAATACTACACTTTTATTATAAATAAAACATAACATATGTTTTTAGAAAGTTCAATCCGTGGTCGGTGTGCGGAGCACTCAGATGTCTCCCATAGTTATATTTAACGTGAAAACACAACATTAATATTAAAACTTAATTATAAATATAATAGTGATGAATGTGTATGTTAGATGCTTCATTGGTTAGATATGTTAGAATTTAATTAATTTGGTAGATTATGTTTTATAAGAACATAGTACGGTCAATTTAATTTAATGTTACGCAAAGTTAAATTGAGGTCAATTTTGTAGATTGGTGTTATGTAGTTTGGGCCTGTTTGTGTTAGTGAATGTTACTGTAATTGAGTTTAGAAACTGTTTTGATAGAGTAGTATGCGTAAGTAAGAACAGTTAAATAAAATCAGATTTTTTAAACAGGTGGTGTTACTAAAAGCCTATTTATTGATTTGTACTAAAAAATATGTAACATATGTTATATTAACCTTTAAATTTAAAAATTTCGAGGCTTTTTTCCGGTTCAAAAGACATCATATCACTATACAGAAATATCTAAATATTTTGTATATTTAAAATAGTTTTAAAATACGTAAACTTAAGCAATAATGACAGACTTGTGAATTTAAAAAAAAATATTTATTGAAGCTTGATACTAACGATTCTCCATAACTATACATTTAAAATGGACTAAACTGCTTAAAATGGATTTTTGAAACTGCTCAATTAAATCTAAAATATACAAAAAATAACCCGTAAATTTACCATAAATTCCAAAAAGGTAGCCTACAAGACACCGAAAACATATTTTTACATTCCCTGGCTTGAAGGTAATAGTTCAGAAATTGTTCAAGGCAGTCGGATTATTTACAAATGTTATACCATTTTTGAGATTTTTAATAGCAAACCCCGTATTTAAATGTTTATCTCCCCCATTCCCTTGATAAACCATCATTAAATCCGTTACAGTTTAAATAAATTGACTTAGTTAAGACATAAATCGTACGACTTGATCAGCAGCCGACATTAAAGTAGACGATCCAACAAATGATGACGCTATAAATGTCACAGATTACCATAAAACATTACCTTTGTAACGAACGGCTATTTAAACGACATGATAGAATACATCAGGGAATTATTGATTGTCCCTCCGTCAGCACAAACTTTGGCAACACTGACTGTTGTAATAGAATAAATGATTTGTTTTCCTAGATAATATATTTTGACAACTTTAACAGCACTCACCACTTTTATAAATTCAGATTTATACATTTTGCAAGTAATGTAAACGAATACACGACTATGTTCAAAATGACATAAAATATAAACTGAAAATATAGTTTACATTGTAAATATATGAACGAGTTTTAAAAGTCTACAAATTCTACGAATAAAGCCAACCAGATCCAATCAATCTTTAGGTGATCATTTCATATATTAGTTGACCCAGAAAAGGGACGCAGCATCTGTAGGACGACGTACAATGGAGCCGTAGGATCTTCAAGAACTGAATCGGGTAATATCCCTGGCTTTGGGGATACATTTATCTCAGCACCGATCAGGACATTGTAGAGTCGATTTTTCTTAGAAGAAATTATCCATAAATAGGTGCAGCTAGTTCTTGGTGAAAGGCGCTGGATTATTGTACTTTTTTCATCAGATAACTAAACACTCATACACAAAACACTAATATACTTTTTACAAAAAGAAATAAACAAACAATTATAACACTATATAATAGTATAATCAGTAAAGTATATTAGAGTTCAGTGTGTATGTGTTTCACGACTGAAGATGATAGGCAGACAAAATCCTTAATATCTGTTATGACAGAGTAAATGTTCTGTATTTGTAACAACGACTTCTTGACTTAAGTTAAATACAAACACATTGTAGATGGTCGTAAGAATTTATGAAAGTGGGAACATTTTTTGTCAACTGGCAGACTTTTACACTAAGCAATACGCGCAATCGAAAGATACCAACTATTTTAAGGAGCTAGATTTGATTCTGTTGTTTTACATAGTTATTAGGATATTAGATATTTCCTATTGTGGGCAATAAGTAGATTTCACCTTCAAGGTTCCAAGATGTTTCCAACAACGTCACACTTTTTTACCTCTATATCTTGAATCCGAGGCTTCGTATACAGAAAACTGACCTCATTGACCGATTAGTCAAGTGACTATTAATCTTAAGTTAGAAATTTGAAGTAAAATGTTTGCTTGCCAAAGATAATATTATTTATAATCCCTTAGTATTAGAACTAGTTTTGAGTTTAGAATGAGTACATACCACTGAAAATTAAAATAGTGCAATTTATGCTGTTCATTTTTTTTTTCAAATCAGAATTATAAATCATCAGTATGACATAGTGATATAAATTCAACTTGTCAGACGATTCTTCATTTTGAATGTCATATTCAGACTAAGTTGAGTGACATTTTGTAGGGCGAATAGGAGGTGAGTTTATTTTAATAAGGTCGAATTTTAAATTTAGTACAAGCGCATCAGTTACCCTTCAGACATGTCTTGAGGTAAAAACTGTATTAGACACTTTAACGGATGAGTGACTTCCATCTCTGGTTAAAGCACATCATTCTAAATATTAAATGAACAAGTCATCTATCAACTCGTGACAATACCAGACTTCATAGTGCTTGTCTTTGAAATATTACTTTAAATTAAGTTCTTTGTTGTGACTCTATTGCTCAGAACTAAAACATCAATTTAAGCTATAACCTTTTGGAGGTGAAATAAAAATGGGATGGTTTCTAATGTATAATTCAATAAGCTTCATTTGAGAAATTTAATTCAGTATTATTACTTTCGAGTCAAAGGCAATTAATATTAATGAGTCCAGTTTATTATTATAAATTTTGTTATTCTTATTTGTCTATTTTTATTTCATTTAATATTGTGTATATTTTTTCTTACCGTCTTAAATTTATTCCGCTCGTATTTGTATTAAAGCAATGTAACATTAACTCTGAACATAATGCATTTGATTTCTAGTACATTAATTCCATTACGCGTATAAACTATATTTTTCTGCATGAAAATATGTAGCAGCAAGACGTGAAACTTTGTTACATATATTTTACTGCGCACCCTATACCATCCATATCTTGTTTGGTTTAGTCGGCAGCTTTCCTACGAACTTCGCTTGATGGCGACCTTGCTACAGAGTTAAACTATATACAAAATTTATTTTATCTGGATTATAACACAACTAGCTGGCCCGATCCGGCTTTGCACGGATAGGCAAATCAAAGTTAAATGTATATTCACCAAAAAAAAATATATATTAATAAATATATTACACTATGTATTTCTTATGGGGATTTTTAGTAACTTTTACCCCCCAAACCCCTCCTAAAATTTTGATTTTTTTTAAATCCTTTCTTAGGCATCACCTACGGCCCTAGAGGAAGATACATACTAAATTTCATTCCAATACGTTCAGTAGTTTTAGAGAAATCGTGATTTAGTAAATATGACCCCAAACCATCCCCCTAATATTTATAATTTTTTTAAACCGTTCTTAATGAGCACCCACTGACCTAGAGGAATCTACATACCAAATTTCATTGCAATCCGTTCAGTAGTTTTTGAGATTTCTTGATTAGTCAGTGAGTGAGTGGTATTTGGATTTTATATATAGATATAGTGATAAAAGACAATTAATTAAGAGCTAAGATAAACTTTAACTTTAAAAAAGAAGTGAATAATTATGCTAATTTAACTTTAGTTGCAGGGATATTCCACTTTAGAAATGACACTCTGCTAAGTGAAATGAATAGGTGAACTGCAGAATAGATAGCAATTTAAAAAGGTGTATCTTGGTGATATCTGAACCTATTTTAATAATTTTAAATAAAAACTATGGTTTTAAGGTCTCACATACGAATGGAAAGAGACTATTGAGTTTTCTTTGTTATGAATTCTTCAGCGAAGTATTTCCAAAATATTTTGATCGAAACGCTTCTATGTACCGCGAAATGGAAAAATAAATCATTTAAAAAAATGTTTTACATAAGACTGAGGTTAATTGTATGGAAAGTATATTGAATACAGTTGTTAGTTTCAGTTTGAGTACAATTTTCTGAAAAACCTAGCTTAACCCTTATATATGAGTTCGTCGACGCGTTTCGGAGTTCCTCCATTCTCGAGGCCTACTTCAGTACTGGATTTATCCTAGCAAATTGGCAAGACCGTAGTCTTGGTGGAAGACAGCATCTGTTTAATAACAATGGCTGCTTAACTGTAACTAAAAATGACTTTATAGAAATTTTATGACCAAATTTCTAATAGATAAATTTTGAGTGGGAATGAGATGGTGGATCGATGAAATACACTGGGATTAATTACGAAAGTGTGTGGCGTTAAAGAATAGAGCTTGGATTTTCTGATACTTATTCTGATACTGGTTCGTAAACCAGACATAAGGGACGCTTTCTTCTGACCTGCGCAGGTGCAGGATCAGTGATGATCTGTTTTATGTGTGTGTGTTGAGACCCTTCGGCTCTGTGTTTGACTCTATGTGTTAATTTTAGGATGAAGTCCTCGAGTGAGGGGATTTTGTGCCCTTGAGAGATGGTGACGTTCTTTACGTACCATGGGGAGTTGGTGATCCAACGGAGAGTTTTGTTCTGGAAGGAATCCAACTTTTTCTTGAAAGAAACAGATAGCAAAGAGTACCAAGCTGGAGCTGCGTACGTAAGTACCGGTCTGATATATGTTTTTTACATGGACAATCTGATACGAAGTGGTAGGGGGCTCTTGGCGTGAATGACTGGAAGGAGTCTGCCACGGACGGATTTAGCCCTTGACAGAGTTTGCTTGGCGTGATGGGACAGGTTTAATTTAGCATCAAGCGTGATTCCAAGGTATCTGACTTTGCGGGTCCATGCTATGGGTGATTTAATTAGAGTTAATTGGACTTTAGGAAATCTACTTAGTGGAGAAAATTGGATGGCTTGAGTTTTATCTGTTTCACTGCAGTTCTCCACTTCCTGAGCCACGGCTGTAGGGCATCCAACTGTTGTTGAATGACCGACGAACCGTATTCCAGGTTCAGAGTCCTGTAGTAGAACATAGCGTCATCAGCAAAGAGTCGCAGTGATACTTTGGGGATGACTGGAATATCGTTAGTGTACAGAAGGTACAGTGTACCTTCGACAGCAACCTGGAACCATCTGTTGTCGAGGTATGAACTTATGAGATGTACATAGCATGGAGGAACTGGGCTGCGGGTTAGTTTGTAAAGCAGGCCTTCGTGCCATACTTTATCAAAAGCTTTTGATATGTCCAGGAAAACTGCAATTTATTGATTTTTATTATTGAAGCCATAAGAAAGGTCGTTGAGAACTTTTACAAGTTGGAGTGTTGTGGAATGTTCACTTCGAAAGCCAAATTGCTCGGGACGAATGACGTCTTTGAGATGCTGGGTGAGCAGGGAGTAGACTAATCTCTCAAAGACTTTAGAAATCGTTGGAAGTAAAGAGATGGGCCTGTGATTTTCAGGAAAAAGAGCCGATTTTCCGGGTTTGGTTATCGTGATTATTTTGGCTCCTTTCCATGATGAAGGGAAGTGACCTGTTCGCATGATTCCATTGAAGATATTAGCTATGAGTTCTACCGTAGAAGATGGGATGTTGCGAAGCGCGGTGTTGCTCACGTTGTCTATGCCAGGTGCTTTACGTGTAGGGAGTTTGCTAATGAGATTGGCTACCTGGTCGCATCTGAAAGGGTCGGGGAGAGGCCCCATGGGACAAGCAAGATATTTATCAAACAAATTTTCCACATGTTCTATGTGGTTATCATCGTAGATAAGTGCATTTGGAGTGAATTGGTCTTGGAGTGAATCAGCGAACGTTTCAGCTCTGTCCGTGAGTTTGTAGGCTATACCATTACGTCCATGAAGTGGGTGGTTGGGTGTTTTAGTTGCTAGGAGCTGGCGATTTAGTTTCCAGAGGGACCCGTTTTCTGGAGTTACTGTTGATAGGAATAGGTCCCATTCATTCTCAGTATGGGTGTCTAGTAGCGACTTTACTAGTTGGGTTTGGGCGTTGAACAGCCTCTTGTCAGAGGGTGCTCGCGAAAATTGCCAATTTCGGCGAAGTTTTCTTTTCTTGGCCAGCTCCTCTTTGACGTGAGGAGGGAGTCCAGCCTTAGTCCCAATTGCAGGGGAAGTGTAAGCACTGGAGTTTAGTGCTGCAGTAACGATGGTTTGAAGATGGGTCACCTGATTTTCGATGTCAGCAGGGGTGTTCAATCCGTTTGGGATTCTTCTTTATATACAGTCTAGCCACGCACCTCCTCCAACCGGTACTATGGCTATACGTTCCGATGGCTACACAAACCTACGCGTTTATTTTATTCCTTAACACTTTTAACATTTTCAGATGATTTAGTTGATTTTTAGCTGTTAGTTTTGCGATGACGAACGAAGTTCTAGGATATGTGAAACTCATCATATAACTGTTTTCAGTTTATAGGTGTAAATATTGACAGTTTTTTTACAAAACTAATGTTGACAGTTGGTCGATTTGTACGTCAAACATGACATCAGTTCTAGCAACTCGTCATTTGCATGGTCACGCCACTTCAATTATACTTGACATGCTGGAGGGCTATCATGCCTCGACATGATGAATAATAGATAGACGTGCTGCCAACATAACAGCGATAAAACTGTACAGGGCGGGACCTTGTTATTCGTCTTGTTTTTGTACTGTTTTGGCTAGACTGGTAAATTACTTTAATGATTCTCAGGTGACTTTGTGAGAATACGAAAATGGCATATTTAATTTTGTATTTGATTATCTAAAACTATTTTAATATTTCTCTTTGCATATTCACATCTGTTGGTAAAATGCAAAATAATAATAATCCCTATTTTATCTATTTTTATTATCTATTTTGTTTAGAAATTTAGTTTTAAAAACACACCAAAAGCAATAAAACTGTTAAAAGAGAAAAATATGTTACTCATTGTGTAACTAACTTTTCATAACAATATAAAGTACGATATAAATATGTTGTTTGTGTATTTATTTAATTTTATAACTTTTCTTTTATACAATATTTACTTTAGTGCTATATATTGTTTCTTTTATAAAATATGCATCACTATATGGTTTAATTTTCTACGGCAAAAAGTTTTTTTTCCGAGGGACTAGACAACATTGATATTTTAGGATTTCATCTTTAAATATTGCGCATGTTTTAAAATGCATTTTTTCTTAATCTGTTTTACGATCAATTTCGGGTTACAACGAAATGGGATCAGATTAACTACTATAAACATTAATTTCTATATAGAATTACTAAACTAAAACGGTAAAAATACATTTTAAATTAGTTTAGTATCAAAAATATTTTGTTTGTCTTCTTATATGATAACATAACGTTGAGGAAATAAATACATGATTAGTTAAGTCAAGGAAGGTTCCTTTACAATTCCAAGTACTTATCAGATTCTTTTTTTAAATTTAGGTTGCCGATTAAATAATCCAATTTCACCCTTATTTTTCCTCAATTTAATGTAGCTAATATAAACCACCATAAAAATATATGTTTTATGACGTACTGCCAAAATCAACCATCTGGATTATCAAATAATATTCTTTAAACTAATAATGTAAACCACTTTAAAAAATCAAAAACTTTTAGTACAGATTAATTTATTACCACTTCAACTCAAACTCTTTCCGCTTACTCATCACATCCCAGATAGTTAAGACATCGTAACTGTCAAATTTATTAGAGCGGGTATAAACATATACTATCCGATACGTGATAGCGTTGTACATGTTGACTGATTAAAATAAATAATTTCGTAACTAACCGTAATAATTTATTAAGCAGAGTAGTACATTTAATAAAATTTTGGGTATTTAACAAAAAAATGTATTTACTAAACCTGGTCGCTTTTACTATCAGAATCGTAACTTTTGATAAAGAAAATTATTTAATAATTAAGTATTACAATTTATATTTTCAAAACAATATTCAGAACTATTGAAATGTAATAATCAAATAAATGAATTGTTAATAGTCACTATCATTACTAAAAAGAAAAATGTATTGTTAATTGTTTTTAGGATTTATAGATAATTTTTTTTAATTATACACTTTTATTTAAACGAAACTGACAAATCGATTTCTAAGCCATTATGTCAAGCTAAGTCTATACACCGCATGACCTACATTGACATTATGAAGTCTTTAGATGTAAGTTTTTAAATTTTCAAACATTAAAACAAATAATTTGTTTTAAAAATTATTAAAATTATTTTAATTAATATCATATTGTTTGAAAATACATCTCATAAGAAATATTTGAAAATATGTTGGTTTCTGAGACAGTTATTAAAAATTGAATTAAAGGTGTTAGGAAATGGGACTGTGTCAACCAAAACCTTTTTTACCTAGTCACGTTGTAGACACCTTTAAAATACGAGGGCTATCCAGAAAGTAGCTTACGTTTTCGTCTGTGCCCGCAAGGGGCGGAGCTAGCGCGGCCATCTTGGTGTCAGTGCGTTACGCCGATCAGTCGTCATCTAGCCGTGCTAGTGAGAGGTTCGTGCTGTACTCCGTCGAGTTACTGTGACAGTTTGAAATGTCTGCCTTAATTGAAAATGCCGCGAACTGTGAGGTGCGTGCAGTAATAAGGTTTCTGACTGCAAAAAACTGTAAACCGATAGAAATCTATCGGCAGCTTTGTGAAGTGTATGGGGACAATATTATCACTAAAGGTGGAGTGCGTCAGTGGGTCATAAAGTTTAAAAATGGCCGAACTAATGTTCACGACGAAGAGCGAAGTGGAAGACCCAGCATAGTGACTGCCGAACTTGTATAAAAAGTCGATGCCGAAGTCCGTGAAAACCGAAGATTCACAATAACGGAACTCTCTATGAGTTTTCCACAAATTTCGCGAAGTTTGTTGCACGAAATCATCACCGAAAAGTTTGGTTACCACAAGTTTTGTGCAAGATGGATACCAAAAATCTTGACTGAGATCCACAAAAATCAGCGAATGACTGCAGCGCTAACGTTTTTGGACGCTTACGATAAAGATGGCGACTCATTAATCGATCGCATCGTTACTGGTGACGAAACATGGGTTAAACATGTGAACTGCGAGACGAAATTGCAGTCAATGCAGTGGGGCCACACAAATTCCCAAGAAAACCCCAAGAAATGCATCCAAACGACGTCGGCAAGGAAGGTGAAGGCGACTGTTTTTTGAGACAGGAAAGGTGTAATTTTTGTGGACTTCCTGGAAAGAGGCACTACAATAAACTCTCAAAGGTATTGCCAAACTCTGCAAAACCTCAGAAGAGCAATACAAAACAAGCGCAGGGGAAAGTTGAGCTCAAAGATCTTGCTGATTCACGACAACGCCCGGCCCCACACGGCAAATGCCACTCGCCAAGTTCTTGGATTCTTTATGTGGGAGTAGTTTCCTCATCCGCCGTACAGTCCCGACCTGGCACCGAGCGACTTCCACTTATTCCCAGCAATGAAGAAGTGGCTGGCTATGCAGCGTTTTGATGACGACGCACAGCTTCAAGAAGAGGTAACCAAGTGGTTGAAGGCGCAGGCGACCGAATTCTACGACGAAGGAATTTCCAAGCTCGTCCATCGCTACGATAAGTACCTTAATTTGAATGGTGACTATGTAGAAAAGTAGTATTTAAGTGTGGCTTTCATCTGTATATAATAAAAACAATTTCCAATACTTTGTTTATTTTTAATTCCAAAACGTAATCTACTTTCTGGATAGCCCTCGTAATACAGTGTTTTACGCTTGGACACTTTTACAAATAAAATATTTTCCCACCAACTTTGTATTTGAAAAAGTGCTAAATCAATTTTAAAACCAAATGTTGTTGCTATATATAGATGTACATGATTTCCTTTAATTATAAATTAAATAATTGATATTCAATTCCCCGACGCATACAACAGTTTCAAACATTTAAATTGGAAATAAACATAGTTTATATCAATAGCCACTCGATGTCAAATAATATCCGATGGCTGTACTAAAATGAGTATTTTAATTATTGGTTACTAATTGCATTCTAGAGTTCCCGTGCCACTTAGTAGTTTCTCTTGGAGCTAAGATGTGTTTTTAATTTGCAACTACTACGAGTTTAACGATAAACTGTGCCTTTAAGGCTTACTTAAAAGTATTTTTTAATCACTATCATAAAGCTCTGGTGACCTATAATTTTATAACAAAGACCATTACACTTTAATGACAACTGAAATTAAAAATCCTTCTAGTTGCAAAGATAACCTCTAATAACTTTAAACGTAGAAGAGAAATCAATGCCAACGTTTATTTAAAAGAGGTTTATGGTTGAGTGAGCAAATTATATTCAGTAAAACTAATGTAATTTCCTCCTAAAGAAACATTAGTCATACTTCAATCCAATTTACACATATTTGTGTTTTAAAACATACGAGTGCTAAGTTATGGGCTGACCTTCCAGGTTCTTTAATACATTATGGAAGTCTTGGATGAACGAGGAAGCTAAATTATGTCAACTTTACTCGATTACATTTCAAACAAAACTGGTTGATTATTTAGCCCCATACGTTTTATTATTATATTATTGATTTTTAAAATTACATTTTGATTGATGAAGATGTGCTGGAACTTGAAAAATTACAAATATATAAAAAAAACTGCAGAAAATTCTTATAAACATTAGTCTGCAACGCATATTTTGAAGTTATGTTTACTAAATAACTATGAAAATAAATAAGTTATTACTTCAAGATTGTTTAAAGTACTAGTTGTGTTAAATTTTACAAAAGCAACCAAAATCGAACTTGATTTTGTATTTTTTTTTTTCGAAATTTAGATGTTTAAATTATTTAAGTTTAAAATCACGTAAATCGTTAAATTAAAAAAAAATTTAGATAAAATGTGTTTGTTTTAATAACAATCAAAATGGTATTCATGCAGCTCAAATAAACAGAATGTTTTATAAATTAATCCTCATGCCAAACCTTCAATCCGAATTCAATGAAACACAATTACTTCTTTGATCGATGAAATGAATTGAACAAAAATGTGTTGACACAAAATTAATTGACTGTCAGACATATCACCAATAGGATTAAACGTATCATTATTTTTCCTCATATTTCCTAGAAACTGAGTGAAAAGGAGAAGGAAAGAGTCTACATTATTAAAAGTGATATTTATTTTTGTTGAAGACTATTAGATTATTTAAAAGACAAAAAGATAATTCGAAAAACTGTTTTCGGGGCGGCTATTATCTCATTTCAAATTTCAAAAATGTCAATACCCCCCATTATAATCAGGAATATCAAAAGATTGGTAGCTTAATAAAATCAAATTTAAATTTACTCTATTACTATTCAAATTAAACCAAATAAAATTTCTTTACTATCTGACCCGTTTAAAATACATTATTACCATTAGTGCTATGAATATTTATTTACAGTAATATCATATTTGTAGGAAAATTTTATAGCTGACTAAACAAATTGAAAATTGTTAACACAAAATTACCTACCAAACTGAGGTATTTTTCAATAATGGGACACGCAAACTACATATTTCCATTACACATTTTTGAGTTTTAAATTGACAAATTACCGATTCAGAAATTCTGAGAAATGATTTGTGAAAATACTTTATTGACGTGCAAAATTCTATAAGTCCAATTAAAATACATAGCTCAGCTGATTGATAAGAGTACTCATCTGCTTACTAAAACACCTCCGAACTTGCGTTTAGACTATTTTCTCTCACGGTTTTTTTAATTTTAATTTTTTTATTTGTTACTAATAAGTGAGTTTATATTTAGATTAGATTTTTGTTCAAGAGTATATCCGTGCCACAATAGATAGTTTCATTTAACCATGTTCACAAGATCTGCTAATAACTTATTATTTGATTTAGATATTTTATATTATTTAATATCTTGGCTTTATTATATTATGTTATAATTTAAGAAAAACGTTGCTAAGCAATATTGGGTGTAATAGGGTGTACAAATGTTGTAGAAGAAAAGTGGTAGGCGAGCAAAACACTCAGGGAATTAATAGTATTTTATAGAAATATCTTGTTAAACTATATTACTGTATATAGTTATAGTTCTTTCATAAATGTGTATCAGCAATTATTGGCACATACTAATGTTTGAACTATCTAAACTAATATTTCCTTTAAAAAATATATTTCAAGCCTTTCTACAATCCTTTTTATACAGAACAAAAGAAAGGTCAGAACATAAAATCCAATATGAATAAATTAAACCTGACTTCTCTAATCTCTTTAATTGATTCTGGTAAAATCAATTGTTTAATCCTGTAATGGATATCGATAATTTGATATTCGTATTCTATATTTATTGACAATGTTAGCGTTGTTCAAGAGTATATGGATAATTTCTCTCTCTCTCTCTCTCCCTCTCTCTCCCTCTCCACCTAACTTTCTCTCTCCCTTCGCATATGTTATTGTATATTATAAACAATCCGTATTGGGAATAAAATCAACAAGGTATAGCTACACACTAGTAAACCTAACCTACTGCATTGTTTTTGTTATCAAAACATAAACATGTTTTAGATAAAGTACATTTATAACTATGCAACTAATTAAATTTTATTTTATACTTACATTCTTAAGTAAAAAGTTAATTACAATCACGAGAAGACAAAACTTTTAAGTTTAATAAGGATTGAAGTACCGATTTAACTTTTTTTTATAAAGTACACATTTATGCTTTTCCGGAAAGTTATGGTATTTTTAATATTTTTCAGTAGGATTTTAGTTCCTTATTTACTTACAAGAACACATACCATATATTATCATATTATGTAATAGTATGAGAGACAGCTGCTGTGACGCGTACCGGACTCTGTGCTCACTTTCATCACAAAAATGTGAGCAATAATTTAATATAGCCTATATGTCAAGTAGATAGTTTTACTTATATTATGTTGTCCTGTAGAAAATGTGTTCTAGCCAGATTTAGTTACTTTGGTGTCATAAAGAGGAAATATTTGGAGCTTTATAATTATATTGTTGTAAACCCGACCTAGATTTCCTTAAGCATTAGTTAAACATAAGTGCCAACACCTAGTTTAAAGTGCTAATCTAAATGCAAGACCTAGTCCAAATCATTTACACTATACACCCAGACTAGACTTAACCTAATTTTATGTTGCGCACTTGGTTATCTCAAATAGGTTATTTATTTGGTATCTCAATAATTATCGAAATTTTTAATAATTAAATAATTAATAATTAATAATTATTGTATTGTAGAAGTATTTGTTTTTATATATAAATGACCATAGGACTCCCCGTCTGCTTACTTCACTCGCGAAGTAAATTGAAACATTTTATAAAGTGATATTTGACAATTGATTGAGACAAAGGCATTTTGATGGGGTAGTGTGGTGGGAGTAGCAGTTACCTGGATACTGACGCATGGGCAGTAGAGCTAGGATTTTTGAGTGAATGACAGGACTTTTGATATAATAGAAAGGTTATTTGAAGGAAATGTTAATATATTTGTCTGCAAGAATGTAATTGATTTTTTTTATTTAAAAATATATATATATTATGTTAGAAACTAAAGCTCTCATTTTTATAATTCATTCTCTCTTTTATTTCTTATAAAATATTAACTTCAAAATTATAAATTTTCTGAAAACTATAAAATAGGTTATTAATATCCCAACATTAATTATACTCTTCTTCACGTTTATGAGTTGTAATAATACAAAATAAATTCCAATGTTGTGAAATAAACAACTATGAATATGCAATTATTTGTACAGAATGTAAATCCATTAAAGGATTAAACAAACAATCTTAACAATCAATTACAGAGATTAGAAAAGCCTAGGGCATGCATGACCATCAGGTTTTGATATATTCATATCGAAGTTTACTTTCTAAGCCTCCAATCTCTCCCTCTATCTCCTACCTCTCTCTCTTACTCACACACAATATAGCCAAATTATCCTCAGAGATGGGAACGACACCTTCTCCGGAGCTTGAATCCATTAAGAGAAATGGTAATATTAATAATGTATACGCCAGCCATCGTAGCGTAGAAATATAGTAGTGATATTCGTAAAACAAGATTACAACCAAAACTTCATGGTAAATTTAATGTTGTTTCATTGAAATTGTATGCACACAAATGTCAGTGTAGGAATTTTTTTATTTAAAATTTGTTTGATGTGAATTAATTACTTATGTAAATAAAAATTGAATATGATTTAAAAAATCAGAAGAGAAAATGTATGCTAGCCAACACAATATATTTTTAACTCTAAGTTCCGAGGATCCCAAAAATTGCACTTATTTACTTATGCATGTGTCTACGTAATTAATTATGCTGCGCTATCCGTCGTTATTTTCTGAAAATTAAAAATTTAATCTTGAAAACACTGATTTTGCTGATTATATGTTAAAAGTGCAAGTTTTATTATAATGTCTATTCAAATTTGTTGAATAATTATCACTTAATGTTGCCATTAATATCACTAAAACTTATAATTAATTACCACTAAACTGAATTGCATTACCTTATAGATCCGTAGTAAACTAAGAGTATTTAGTCGACTGCCTACCTGTAACACAAATAAGTATAGTAAATTAATTGAAAACTTATGTACGGTAATTAATTAATACACGCTACAAACAAAAACACTTTATATTATATATTAATAAGTAAGAATCTTAACTCAATAAAATAAAACTTTGAGTAAAACTCTAAATTTGATTTGATGAGGTATCCTTTACTCACGTAAATAATCTCTCTCTCTCTCTCTCTCTCTCTCTCTCCCCCCCTCTCTCTCTCTTTCCATCCTTTATGTATGTCTAACCCTAATGTATACATATATGCATTTATGTATTCAATTTCGTTTTATTAAACCAGTCATTAGACGAACCAAATATGAACGGTTGCAATTTAAAATAACAAAGGTTATTATACAGTTTTAGAATATTCCGTAACTCGATTAAACAATATTTCATTTATTTATTTCATTTATAAACATGAAAATGTTTTACAACAAACTTATGATTTATCTTCATCCTATTTATATTACAAAATCCACTGGTGGATTAGCCCGCAGTGTGTATGCAACAGTGTTAACATAAAATATATTAGTTACGGATAAAAAAACTTAATTTCTGCAGCATCTCAAAAAGATTATGAAAAAGTAACATTTTAAGCTGACAAAAATACAATGAATTACTTTTCTTAACGATAGATTAAGCTGATTGCTTCATAACTATAACAACAATAATATTAATTTTAGAATATGGAACATTCCAAATACGTTAAACACTGTAAATAAATGTAAAAAAAGCACAAAAGAAACTATTAAATGTTAATAGAAAAACTATATACAAATACAACAAAATCATATGAATAAGCCACTAAAAAACAGACATACCAGTACAATTTATAAATTTTCAAGACTAAAACTTATTACAGGATCGAAATTTACTCAATAATCGAGAGTTATACCCATTGACACATTTACACTGTATTTTAGCATTAATAGGGGTGGAAGATTTGCTTACATTTTAGTGAAAAGGATAAACGTTGAAATTGATTTAGAGTCCAACGTGTAGGTGTAACTAACACATTTGATTTGCTAGGATTTATGTAAGCAAATTAACTCAAATTTTACATTAAATCTATTATTACTGTTAAATGTATTTCTAATGGAAGGATATTACCTTTGCAGAAGGTTTGTACAAAATAGAAACTTAAAAGTTGATAAACACATTAGTTTACACAGTTGTTATTATTTAATTTGAAATTGTTCTTAACTTATTCACCGTATGCTAGTTAGGCTAAGGTCATATAAGTAAAATGTAAACTACTCAGCAGAAGCGACTTGTTACTTATACATTTGTTTAATCACCTGATTGACAACTCAAACGCTCTTAATACTTGACCTTAACCTGACCTTCAGATCCATAACGTTTATAGATTACCAGAGCATTGGCACATTACTAACTTCACGAACACTACTACTTTTATTACAAGTAGCACGCAATCCGAGCGGCCATTTTATTAAAGCTGCATACCTCCGTGTCCTCACACTACAATTCCAGATGTCCAGTAACGGAAACTAATTTGTAATGTTCTGTAGTTCTTCTGTTTTGATTTCACGCTACGATTATGTTATTCTGTTTGAGTTCACACTAACTTCTAACAGACTGATTAGTTAACACAAACGGATTTAACAAGTTGTTACAGTGTGGAAAACAAAATGGGAACAGGAAAATACAACAAGCTTTAATTTGGCTGATCATTTTGTTATAGTCTCGTTTCGAAGTTCAATCAAAAATAAAAATATATCGTAATAATTACCTTCAATTAGTTGTCTTCAGTCCGTATTTTAGATCTAGCTACACTGTTGGCTTCGTCAGGCTTGTACTAACACATACACGAGTACACACAACACTAACACACACAAAATCAGAGTAAAACTCATCGTGAATATATAATACAAATGTTTGTGGTCACATTATTAAGATCATTCTTGTCCAGATGCCGGTAGGATTATGGACAAGAATGCCATTTATAATGAGACCACAAACATTTGTATTATATCTTCACGATGAGTTTTACTCTGATTGTGTGTGTGTTAGTGTTGTGTGTTACTCGTGTATGTGTTAGTACAAGCCTGACGAAGACGACAGTGTTCGGCGAAACAGAGCTGTAGCTAGATCTAAAATACGGACTGAAGACAACTAATTCAAGGTAATTAGTACAATATATTAAACAGTCCTAGGCAACACATTATATTCTACAAACAAAATATATAAACAGTGTCCTAATATCCTCTAACATAATCGCTAAAATAGCTCAAAAGGCGTTTACTCTCCTAAAGGAAGTCAGTATAAAAAAAAAAGAGTTCAAACATGTTTATAAGGCAAACACGATTCAAGAATATGTTTTACAACATTTACAAATAAAAAACATTTGTTTCTATGACCACGCTAGCTTAAAATCCAAAAGAAATGCAGGCAAGACAATTTTCTATTTAGATTTATTTTTATGTTTGCAGATTCTAATCTTTTATAAAAAATGCACGTAAGAACTATACATGATTCACGATCACAAACTAATATAGCATGGTCCTTGGTACAATCGAAAACATTAAAGTAGTGTTCGAACATATTTTTAACTAAACAAACTCATTGATTTAAGTTGTTTTTTTTTTGTCAATGAAAAATAAACTTATTTTACCTTTGTTTATGCTTATGTAAAGTTAACGGTGTATATAAGATTTGAGTCGTCTAGTATCAAAATAAGACACATTACTATTTTTACGATTTTGAGATATCAGCAGATTTTACAAGTTCAAAATGTCCTCTACATAACTGCGAAAAAATTAAGATTCAAAACACAAGACATCATGCTGTTTTCAAATGGTAAAGTAGTCGGTTAGTTTCAAAATGAAACAAGTAGATGAATCAGTATCAAAACAAGATACATCTTTTCAAGGCCTACTACCAAGGCCACACTAGATGTACATCTAGTGTGGCCCTGCTACTACGCATGGATTTGCGTATCAGCTGAGAGTTCGATGCGGCGTTATCTCTGTTGTTGATCCGTTCTACTTGTGTCGGTGGGTTTAGATTGTTATTAAATTTATTTATTTTGGTTATTATTAGTGAACAGTAAACATGGAATATGTAAACATGCTTTGTATAGAGACAGTAACTGTGTTTACGACTTGGTTTACAGAAATTATCTCATTCCTTTAATTTTGTTTGATTTACTATTTTGTATTTTTTAAATACATACTAATGTTTTATAAATTAATAAAATGTGTTTATTTTCAAAACCAGATACATCAAAAAAGATTGTTTTCAAAATGAGATACATCCAATTGATAAGTTGCAAAACAAGATACATCAATAAGTTTTAAAACAAAATAGGACACATCAACAATTAAAATGCTTTTAAAACCGATAATAAACCAGATAAACTTTTGAAACTTCTGGAAAATATTTGTCTATATCCCTTACTACTATAAAACAAATTATACAAATTTAGAAATTAAAACAAAGGATTTATTTAGTTTTTTGTGTTTTCTGAACAATTTGGTTCAAGTGATGTGTCTCGTTTTGATTTCACACGACTCATTTATTTTCTTATCATCTTATCTGTATGCCAGTTAAACTACTGTCCACGAGAGTTAAGAATTCTCCTGAGTTCTGGCCTATTCAAAAATTGCAGGCGCTTATCCGAGTCGGCGCTAAGCTCACGTTGCACACAGCATTCTGCGGTCACATTCACTGTGGCAAAACATGTAAAATAGCCAATTGAGATTTTACTTTATTGTAGCTATTTAATTGTGTTAATAGTGTTGAGAAAACCATTAAGGTTTAATAAGCCTTCCAGTTTTAAAAACTAACTTGTATTACAGTATAGGATTACTATAAAAAAAGTTTGTTATTGAGAAAGAAAATTGTTACTGTAAAAGTTTGTACAGTTAGTCAGTAAGAAAAACCGTTATTGTATTTACAAGTAACATTATATTTACACTTATGTACATATTGTTTACAAGTTCTTAAATTACTGTACAATATTAAATTGTAAACCATTTTAAATTTATAAATAAAACTAGCAAAAGCTTGTTGATAGGCCTCCTAAAAAAAACTGATGTACAGTAAATCCCTTGACATTCGCGGGCTTGGTATTCGCGGTTTTGATTATTAGAGGTCGCTAAAAATAAGAAACACTACTGTATTAAATAGCAACAAAGTGCATGTAAAATTCGTAAATTATTGCAGTGTTTGTACTGTAATAATTACTGCACGAATTTAATAACATTGTATAAATACCACGTCACCGAAACACTCACAAATACAACAAAACATACAAGATGGGATTTCTCTACAATACACCTCTGCGTGAATACAAGTGAACTTGTGCAAATGAATTACTGTGATTTAGTTGGAGACATCAATTTAGTGTACAGCAAGTCAAATTAATTTTAAACAATTAATTGAAATTGCAGTAAAATATTTTGAAATAAATGAAGTTTTTAACTACGTTTTAGATTATCACTTAGCCTTAACTTACCAACTTGAATATTCCAAGAAACACCTTTACTAACAAAATACATTAAAACAAACATTTTCAGAATGATGAGATATAAATAAATAAATAAATAAATATATAATATATAAATAATAATAATAAGATTTAAACTTAGAGTACCTGTAATTATTGATAACTCAAAATTTAAAAACAACAAATTTTAAGTACTCAGCTTCAAATTAAAATAAACATTAAAAAACATTATTTATTTAATGTAAGAGTTGCAAGCGAGATTACTTTATGTTAAAAAGTTACCAATGTCCTCAAGTAATTTCTTCTGCAGCTTTAAGTTAAAATGTTAAAACAAAAATCTTTACTAGCAAAATGCACTTAAAATTTTCAGAATAATTAGATATAAATAAATATATAATATACAAATAATTATAATCAAATTTAAACCTAGAGTAATAAAATTATTGATGACAAAAATAAAAAATAAAACATAGCTTTCCGTGGTGGACTGGCCTAGCACTTGTATTCTATAGCCCTGCACTTAACGGCTGTTCTACAGGGATGCCACATTAGCAGAAACAAAACTATGCGGCGCGAAATGTTTGGACACCACGGAGCCCCTGCAAATGCCGTGCGGTAACATACGAACACTGCTGCATACCTTCCTGGCTCAGGAGACTTCTTAACTCGCGGACAGTAATGAAGAATGGGAGGGATCAGATTTTAGCGAATAGGTACACAGTATAGCAGTAGTTGGTTAGCATAGTAGGTTGTTACATAGTACAGTACGTAAACCGAGTTTCTATTGTAGCAGAACAACAGTACAAAATAAAGGCTCATTTTATTCACTTGTAAAATTTTGAATCAATAATGAGAGCACCGAATTTGAATTTAATTTAATTAAAACTAAATGATTTCAAACCTATATTTATGTAATTTCGTTGTTTTAATTTTTTTAAATTAGAATAAAATGCTATCTCTACATATTTTTATAAATGGCTTGTACAATTCCATGTCTTTTGTTTATATATACGGTATTTTAAAAAACAATATGTTTCCTGCTAACCTATTATATTCATTTTTTAAAACATTTTTAAATATGCCCGTTAATGTAAAAAGTATACAGTTATTAAATCGTGTTCAATACTTACAGACCTGGTCTTAAAATTCAATTTCTAGGAATAAAAACATATAGTTTATCAATAAATTTATGCAGCTCTTAAATGAATACCACAAATGGGTATGAATCGTATGGAAGATATAATTTTTTTTTTCTCAAACATCTCGTATCTCAGGACAGAAAAAGATTACTATATTTTTTTGTATAAAGAAATTCTATACAGTTAAATCAATGGATGCTATGTACAGATTTTTAATACAGATTAAATTAATAATAGATTGTATAAATAATTAAAGAACTTGATTTTACAACTCGGAATTTACATTATTTACATGTTGACCTTATATTGCCTGCCAGGACTAGATCTATAATGTATAAATATTGCACAACCACCCTAGAGGTACTGGGACACGATTCTATGTCATTACTACATGTAACACGCCAACTGTAGTTCTAGGAAACCATTTTGTTCAAATACCCCAGTGTGTAATACCAAGCGTTCCACATTCTTGGTATTGTAATGCCATACAATCATTAAACACCGAAGATAGTAGTTATCTATGCAAAAGCATGAACTATATAAACGTTTTGAGGGAAAAACATAACATTTCATTTATTAAATACAGTGTCCATTAATTTTATAAATTTTATCGCATATAAATCACCAAAAACATGTCTGGATTCAACGTTTTTTTAATAATATTTTTACTCGCATAAATAATACCAAATTACTATCATTGTGACACAAATATTGAAAAGTACTCGCTCTGTAATAAGATCATTGTTTTTTGTAAACGCTATTTTTTTCAAAACAATAAAACAATCATCATTTTAATTTCTTTGAGATAAGATACAAGATGATTACTCGTAGACGTAACAATGGTCAGACGTGGGTGAGTGTGAGGTGTAAACTGCCTTTATGTGTGAGTATTATAAATATTTTATTATTTATGTAATACTATTTTATAGAACCTGAAGCTGGGCATCTGCTCGAAATTACAGAAGGTTTAGGTAAGCTTAAATAATGATTAAGTTAAGAAACTTAAATTTAAAATAAATTTTAATGTTTGATTTTATCTTTATGTAATTTAATAATGAGTACTTAATAATAATAACTTAAATAACAAAAACTTTTGAACAAAATCATATGTATTTATAATATTTTAAAAATAAGACAATCTCCATTTTGAAGAGTACGTTGTTTTGTCCATTTATAAGCAACAATCCATAATCGATATATGTTCTCCCGTATAACAGTTCCAAGAAAATACAAAATGTTCGATTTTACCCAAAATATTTGTATTGCATTCATACAGTTTGTAGGGTTATACATTTGTTCTCTATGAAACATATATCGAACACAATGATCCAAATATTAGGACCTTGTATACACATACATAATACATATATACATAACCGTCCCTAAAGCCGTAGTGATACCCTTAACACAAATAATGTAATTCTGCTAAACAGCTCTTCCATATAATTGCTAAGAAGCTTGGAGCTGCAAGGACTCGAAGGGAATATGTAATGATAGGGAATACATTATGTGGATTATCTCAATGGAAATCATCTTAAACGGAATGACTAATTCTGCCCTTGATATGGAGAGTGTGAAATGTTCAGAAAGGACTTAATTAGGCCAAACTGCCTAATACTAATTTACTTCCGTTACCCTACTCTGCATGGTCATTCAAATTATATTGCTTGATTTAAAAGATGTACTTAGTGTGATCGTCTTCGATGGGTATGAACTGTTTGGTACAGTTACTCAACTCGACAAAGAGTCATCTCAATAAATGTGAGAATAACTGCACGATTTAAATGGCTAAATGATAGCGTAAAGCAAAATATTTAAAGTAAATCTTTTTATAGCATTTACAAAATATTCACACTCAAGTCAAAATGTTATACAACATAGAAAAATAATGCATGTCATTAGCGTTAAATTTTCTTCGACAAATCCTAACCTACAAACAAAAGTATGTATAACCTTTTTTCATCTTAAATAGTTCATTGCGTTTACCATCCTCCTCATTTCAACTATTTTAATCCTTTCTTCTTGTCAAAGATCTCCCTCTAGATCTTACGTCAGCCTTCTTTGTTTACTGATTTGGACATATCTAATACATCTTAAACATTGTATTTTTATTCCTGTTTCTACAGAATATAACTCAATACAAATAACAAGTTTAGAGTAACGAATGGTAAGGTAAAGGTGTCTTAAATAAAACACCAATATCCACATTCAAGTCAAAATTTTATAAAACTTAAAAACGTTTTGCAAGTCATTAGCGCTAAATTGTCTTTACCAAATCCAAACCTTTACACCATGTAAGTAAGTAAAACGTCATTTCCATCTTAAATAGTCCATTTGTTTGACCTTCTTCCTGATATTAACTAGTTTTGCTTTAAATCTTCCTGCTATTTTTCTCGTCAAAGATCTTCCCCCAGATCTTGTTTTACTTACTTGGACACGTACAGCTTACCTTAGTATTTGTATTCCTTTTTTTATCAATTCAAATTACTTAACGGGTTTATTTACGAATGGTAGAGGAAAGAAATTTTAAATAAACTTTGGAATGTGTTGAGTTATCGAACGAAATTCAACATTTTCAAACTAGAATCCGTAACTCAAAACATTTCAATCCAAAGTGCAAAAACTAAAAAATTAATGGACGTCACGCAATAATTATTTTCAGGGACCTTAATAAAACAGCGGCACAAAAAGTAATTGAGATTTTGTAATTATAAAATTTTCCTTATCAAAAATGTACAAAGCACATTCTAAATTATGCTTTATACTCCGTATAGGAACGACCCCTTTCCTGACATTTTAATTTGTTTTACACTTTACACCGTATTAAGTGATGACATTTGATTTAAAGTCATCCAAAAAATATTTTGTACTCGTCTTTTGCCATTTTATGGTCCTTTACATGTCGTAAGAAGAAGGTTTATTTTTGAAAATTTCGAGTGCCCCGAAACTCAACTTTTTAAGAGAGGAACAACATTAAAAACTATCATAAAAGAAACTGAAAGTCGCATATTTAAAAGTTATAAAAATAACACTTCAGTGGCTCTATTTAAGTAAATACAAACGTTATTGGACTTTATTCAACAACTTGTATTTTTAAACGTGAAAATCCCTTGGGGTAAATTTCTCTACACACAAAAAATATTGTCTAGCGTGTTGTAATAACTGTTGTATAGCCCAGCAGGACAATGAAATGAAAACACATCACTTTATCCACGTGAGTGTATTGTGCGAGGTTTACACCAATAGGATGTTTGTTTTTACAAGAGTTTTCAATACAAGTTGAACTAACAGGGCAGTGTGAGTTTGACAGGATAAAAGAATGGTGCTCAATGGGTTTGGTAAAAACAACAGATTATGATGAATTTTTAATTAGTGTTTAGGTTTCTAAATAAACAGAACTAATTTATTTGTTACATCCTTTTTTGAGTGAGTTGTTACGAAACAATATCAAATATCTTTTCTGGATTAGTATTCAGTTCCCCTTAGTGCAAAAACACCTACAGTAAGACGTGCACCTGATTTAATTTGGGCTTTAGGCACTAGGAAAGTGTGATACTACTTCACTAGTGAATGCTTTTTAGAATTTAGGAGCATGTAGGTCTATTTATATTTTTGTCGTTCGTATAACTTTGGTAAATATTTTTATATGAAAAAGAATTTTATTTAAATGGTTTTAATCTGCGAGAATCTAAAGTGTGATTATCTTAACTCATGACTTAAAATAACTAAACTATTTAAACTAAATGCAAATTCTTTACTTTATGGGTAAAATGGGTTAAGTCACATTTCTTGGACACATACATACTTTGATGTTTTCTGGATAAACAAATCGCTCTTGCCAATTGTGTAAATGGTTTAAGTCAGTAAAATAAACTTACTTGGTTATCCCACTAGATACAAATTAGCTAAATCACGTAGGCCTAAATGGCCTAATATTTGGTCTAAAGGGTAGGCCTATAATAATTCATGTTATATCCACTTGACCAAACTGTAAATAATTGGTCAAAAAGACATAAAATGACTTTACCTTATATAGAGCCTAAACTCTACATTAAGTATATGATACAACATGATTAAGCCAGACTTAATTATATTAAATTAAAACTATTAGGTAAAACATAGTTAAGTCCGATTTATATACCTCTATATAAGAATAAAGAATACATTTTAAGTCATAAAGTATAAAATCAAAAATATTTAAGTCACGGTAAAAAAAGGAGTTTAGCCTTTAATCAATATGAGTTAGGTGCATTAATAGGTACGACTTAAACCTATATTTTAAAAAATAGCCTTTGCTTAGAAAAATATTTTTGAGAATAAAAATACACGAATAATAAAATAATGTTCTGATGATATTGGAACTTAGATTAGAAAATTATTTAATGATTAAGCAACAAACATATATTTTGCAAACTTCAACTTTTTTCATTTGCCTCTACTGAATTTTGTACAATGCGAAGCCGAAACATAACCCTTTTTGCCGAAACAGCAAAGAATTACACATACTTCAAAATCTGTTCCAATCAGGCATTAAAATCTCTCCGAAATTAGAACAAAAGTCCTGAACTTCAAAAGCTTTATTGGTGTGTTTTATTTTAGTATATAAGTACTTGCTTTGTTTATATATCCATGGTTTATTTATTTCCATATACGAATTCAATTAAATGTACTTTATATTATCGTTCAAAAATAAAATAAAATATTCTGCGAATTATAATTCAGCCATTCTTAAAAAATATAAAACCAAACAGCTGATATGATCGACACTGACTTTTTGAAGTAAGTCATCCTTTGAAACAATATGGATTTATACGTGTTAAAGTTAAGTTACTTTTTATCATTCACACCTAAAACTTATACTTTACAGATTTCGTTTTTACATGAGAACTTATTAACCAGACAGACAATATAATAACGTTTTTAAAGTGGTTAGCTGATAAGATTTAACAAACAGCAATGTAATGTTATAATAAGACATTTTATAGTTAAAACTTCCATCACACAATTTGACCTTACGTTGACCTTTAGTTAGATCTATAATGTAATGATATAACTCAGCCAGAGAGTATTTTGTGTTACACGAATGTTGTACAATTACTTCGCTGAACACGCAAAGCTTTACTTCTATGAAATCATTTTATTAAAGCAGCATACCTTTTTGCCCAGCCCTACAATTCCAGATGTCCAGTATTAAAAACGTACGTTACACGATTATGTAAATGTGCATGCGTACTTAAAGTAGATACAAATTGTTGAAATAATATATATACAAAATGATTTATTAAAGTGTTGAGCGAGTGAGGTCCCTTTGGAAATCAAAGAGGTTTAGCAAAATGTATTTAAAGTATATTTGGTATAAAGCTATTTCAAAGCGCCTTATTTTCTCCTCACTTATATAGGTCTTTTTACTTTCTCACTATACTATAGTATAGCGAAAGTATAGTGATCGCAAAAAAAATCGATGTTGAGATTTTTTGGAAATATCCGTTTTGAGACCCCTGAGTCCAAAAAAGTGGTTTTTACAAAATGTCTGTCTGTATGTATGTCTATATGTATACAAAGCTAGAGCGAAAACTATTTGATCGATTTCAAACAAATTTGCACCAGACATGTCAAATTAGGCCTGTATAGATTCAGGAAAAATGGTTTTGAAAAATATTTAAAAACAACCCCCTTTTTGGCAAAAAAAACCCAAAAAATCAGTTATTATTTTTTTATAAAAAACGGCTCTAACGATTTTGATAAAATTTGGCTTATTTGTAGCCTTTAATGTACCCTACCATATGCAAAAAACAGCACCTTTTTAAAAATTCTCGTTTACCTAATACTAACTGATTTTAGGTTTTTTTTGGCATTAAAGGGGGTTGTTTTTCAAAAAATTTCAAACCCTTTTTTCGTGCATCTATACAGGCCTAATTGACGCGTTTGGTGCAAATTCGTTCGAAATCGATAGAATATTTTTTACTTCAAGTAATAATAATAATATTTATTATTATTTACTCTCCTACTTTAATTTATTATCCCATTCATTATTATCATTATCCCATTATTCATAATTGTATTTATTATCCCATACAATTATGAAGTCACGGTTGGGGTTACATACGGGGTTGGCGTGCGAAGCACATAATGCACTGTGTATTGAAAATACTCCCAATACGGGGGGGTTGGTGTGCAATGCACTGTGCGTCGGGCACTTCTCGTAGTGTTCAGTGTCAAACTCACATGTGCGTCCTTAGCAGTGAACGTGTAAATAATTTAAATATGTTTGTGAGAAAGTATGTGCCAGTTTCTGGTACCGTTTATTTTAAATGTATCACTTTTAATTTTTTTTTTACTGTTTTCAATTAAACACGCTTTTTAGTTCACACTCAAAAATAACAAAAGTTTAATTACTTTACATATAACTTAAAATATAACTTTCAAAGCAACGTTTCTATAACTACTGATGAAGAAATACACTGAACTGTCCAAATTCGTAGCAGATTGGAAAATCGAAAACTATAAACTAATTAAAAGAACCAAATTCGTTGCATTTTCTCTCAGGTCAATTTAATTAGAAGTATCCTTAATTTAAAGAAGAGAAATTGGGTGCTTTTGCACTTTTAGGGGTGTTCCAGCCGTGGGACCTCAATTTACGTGACCAGCGACCAAAAAATATTAATACAAGTGGTCTCATTAAGGGGCGCTTTCCAACGGTACAACCCCGCGTTTTGAATGGATTAGAAATACTAGGCGTCGGTAAGGATAAGGTGTGGGGTAAGCCGTAAGGGAAGGAACAAACGCAGCTTCCGGCAAAATTGGATTTTCCATTATTTAGGGTCTCAGGTATAAGGATCTGAACATTTTTGCCGGTCCTCACATTTTGCATACTCAACTACTTCCAGCGCCGGCACTAATAAGGTTCAAACAAAGGTAGTAGGAATGTTGAATTTGTGAGAAATTCTACCTAGTCGTTCAATTCTAAACTAGAACTATTACAAAACAAACTTTTAATTTGTATTATAATTATAAATTACATTATATGATCCGTCTTGTGACTTCAAGTCAATTTCTTTATTATGACATGTTTCAGCATATTTCTTAATTTTAAAAGGCCACGACATTGAATGTTTGATTTTACTATTAACCCATATAATCTATACTAATATGGTAGGGTAATCTCTGGTCCTACTGAACCGATTGAAAAAATCGTTTTACTAATAAAAAGCTACACTATCCCTGAGTAACATAAGCTATAATTCATTTTGATAAAACCTTTATTTATTTAAATATTTGTAAATTTATTCAAAAAAAATCTAAGGTTAGGCCTAGAATAATAAACAAACACATGTATTTACATTTATTACAATAGCAACCAATTGAATAAAATAACAGATGAAACAGCTATTTGCTCCAATATGTCCATTAACAGCTAATTTCAAAATTTGAAGCAATTATTTTTGTATTTCTAGCTTTTAGGTTAGGGTTTTAAAGTGTAGACCTGAGCCTTGCTGGTTCTCTTAACCATTATTATAACTAACTGCTGTTATAAAATATACGAAATAATTTGATTTGAACATTTTACACTATTTACCGTCTTAGTTTTGAGATTATTATTAATCCTAAACCTTTATTATAAATAAAACATAACATATGTTTTTAGAAGGTTCCATTTTGGGTTGGCGTGCGGAGCACGCAGGGGTCTACCCTAGTCTTAGGATAAAAAACAGCAAGAAAAATAGAAACGTATGGAAATATAATAAAATGCAAATGAGCAGGAAAAGCAAATAGCATTCTTAAGATCGTACCTTGTGTGCTGCATCGTATCAGGGTTTTCATTTATTTACAGTTCTTTGTATGAATCATGTCAGCACGAATGTACTTACAAAAATGTTGTTATTAAAAACATTCTGCTTTAGACACATTATATTAAAGTTATATATCGTTATCTTTTAATTTTGAGTGAGTGTTGGTGTAGTTTTTATATTAAAATGTTTTTATTTATTTGCGTTTATATAGTTGTATAGTATTTGTATATGTTTTATGTCGTAAATCTAGTGTTAAATATTATGTTACCTTGTTTTATATGTTTGTTGATTTTAATTGCATATTATGTACTACAGGTTTTGTGTATCAATTAAAACAAATAATAATGAAGTACATTAATTTAAATTCTATTCCGTTGAAGCTTGTTTTATACACCCCAATTAAACTCGCATACCGTACTAATAGTAGCAGTTGTTGGTTCACTGTAAACCAATACCTAATTTAAAACAATATTTTTATTCAAACAGACTTCACAATAAACTGTTATTTACCCTAGCTTAACTTGATCACAATAATTATAAATCAAATATCTGGTTCAATGCAATAACACTAACAATACCAATTATAAAGTTTAAAATAATAACAGCTGTGTTGTGATACCTTGCAACTAGTTTAGTTTAAACTATGAAACTAACTTTACTGTAACGAGTATTTTAATTAACTTTTGCGGTTTCGTAAACATTTACCCAAGAAACGTTTCAGTTCGGAATATTGGTAAATCTGTCTTTAGACTTGAAATGTCGTTCTGATGTAACAAGTATGAACGAGTTTAGTTTAGTAGTGATTTGATTTACAAGCAGTTACACTACAAGTATAATTGTAACAATACATTCGGTGATTATTCACATAAAAATGATCAGAAACAAGCATTCAGTATAATATAGCATCGGCTCTTAAAGATACTGTATGGTATTTTCAGTTTATTTGTTCACACAAGTTGGTCCCATACTTAAAGGCAATTGTTTAAACCTTCAGCGAATTAAGACGTACGTCAATGTATTTATATTATAACTGTGCTATGACGAACTCTATACGTCAATGTATTTTTACCTGAATATTGGGGTTAAAATGTTGATATATAATCGATACTTAAGGAACGGTGTTTCATAACTGAGTCAAACACCGTTTGCCTTACTTCCGCCCTCTTACCATAAAAGTCGTTCTAAGAATTCTAGAGTTCTAAGAGTCCTGGAATTTTATTAAAACAAATTGTTGTAATCAAATATAATTTACAGATTTTTGGAGAATCGTTACTAAAAACTTCCCAAGTAATATCACATTCATTAAGGCAGATAAACTAATAAAGATGGAAGAGAAACTTAGGTAATAGATAAACTCAGTAACTTCTAAGCAAGTTTCCAACTGTAGCAGAAGACTACCTCCACCCTGATTGACCAATTTCTAATAAAAACTATTAGTTATAATTAAAAACTATTAGTTGGTATTTGAATGCAACAGGTCAAACCATTCGGTACCAAATTTTAAAATGTCCCCAAGTTTTAACTTTCATGGTATTATAAAAAAAGTACCTTGTTATTACTGTTGACACACAGTATAAAAACTATCTGTTCACGCTCCTGTCAATTAGTCTACCTCCTTCTTTAATAAACACTCCAGGTAAGCTTAACACCCTCATGTTTTGCTCATAGGCTGGGGAGAGAAGAAACCGAACGTCAATGTCTTGATTCATAGCTAACCTCTGCATCTTGCTATCTTGCCAACTGAGCTATGACTACTATCGGCTACCTTATTCTGCCTTCCTCTATTTACTAACGCACTAAAGAGTTTCCAAATAAATACCCACAAAATACTCGTTACCAATTTAACATCTTGCAGACATATACTCTGATTCTTTAAAAAATAAATGTATTGTATAACTTACAATTATTGTAATTTCAAAATCTAATAATTAATCTTACTGTTACAAAACGAACGTTGAAAAATTTAAACAGCTATATTTTTAATACTAATATAAGTTATTTCCTGAAATAAAACTGACTTAAAAATTCTGTTTTCAATATTTGAAAATATTTGGAGAATTTATCAACATGAATGAAAACACTAATGAGTGTGGGTTGTTTGCTACAGCCGGTTTTATGTTTGGAGCATGTGTATTTGACGCGTACGATGAATACGGGATGGTCGAATAATAGTCACTGTTGAAACTTTTCAGGTGGAAAATTAAATTTTAATAAACCATCAATACTCTGATATTGTTTCCGATATTGTTATTTATGTTGAAAATAGTTTTGTGAGTGACATGATGTGAATAAAGGGTTTTAGTTGAACGCTTTGCGAATTATAACTGACTTGTTTTGTTTATCATGTAAGAAATATAGTTGACAAACTAATTCCTTTAATAAATTTTGTTAAGTGTTATATAAATGAATTAAATTTATTTCTAGACAAATATATTTTTGCATTTTGTTTAACAAAACATATGTTTGAGATACAAGTGAATTTAATATATTCGGTGTGATCACTATTGATTTTTTTCATTCAAAAACAAGTAGCATTGACAACTTATGTTGACTGTATATAATTTTAAAATTATAGCTTTACTGAAATCGTAGATCAAGTAGGAAATGTACTGCTGTGCAAAGTGTTAATATGAACTGTGTAAAACATAAGTAATATTAGTTAAAGGTATTATAAATGGCACTAACTACAAGGTACAGTTGTTGTTTATGTAAACAATATTGTATTTTATCATTGTTAAAAAGTTATTAATCCGATTGCAGACTTAGTTAAAATGATAAATTATCAATTCACGTTAAACTAAAAGAATAAATTAAGCTACACGAATTAGTCAGTAACATCTACTATAACATGTACTTTCAGAAGTTCAGTCATGGCAAATGTTGTAGCGTCTGTATGTTGAGGAAGCCTGACTTGATAATTAGACCGACTTAAGGCCCAACTAACAACTTTAAGTTTAACACGTCAAGTCACACTTCCTGTTGAATAATTAATTATTGTCGAGCCAAGCGAGCATAACGTAAGGAAACCTTTGGACTTTAAGCAGATCTGAAGATGTGATCAGCTTTAAAATATGAAAATACATCAAACTGCACAAGACTTTTAAATACGAAACGTGTCTTAGGTAAACAATAGTAATGCAATGTTAGTTAGGTTGTTATTTACGTTGTTAATTAGAATAAATTATGAAACCTAATACAATCTGATAGGTTTGCAACTACCAAAAGTTTGATTGATTGATCGTCTTTATTTGGACACGATTGATGCTAAATATCCCCTTCAGCTATTTACAGTCTCTCAAAAATTAATACTGGAGTTATAAAAAGATAAACATAGACACACACGACTTAAGCTATAAAAAGAAAACTCACGTTATTAAAAAAAAAAATTGGTGTGCATATGACCACACAATAGAAGTGAAAACTTCTATGCGAATTTTACAGCGTGTAAAATGAATATTGATTAACTACTGGATTTTATTAAAATTTTATTTCCTGGTTATAATAAATACATAAAAGAATTACAATTATTTTCAAATTTTTAGTTCGGTTTGCTTTTAAAGCGTATTTTTTAGTTTTTAAACTATTATTTATTTTCTTATTTTTAGTCTGAGGACCATGATCAGTGCTCACTTACTACACCCAACAAAGTTAATGAGCTACCGAAGTTTTTGTATTCGTCGTGAATCTCCCTGTATATAAAGTTTTTAATGACACCCGAAAACGTGTTCTGGGGACCATGATCAGTGCTCACTTACTACACCCAACAAAATTAATATTGCATTGTCATCGGTCCTTGATAAGTGTGCAAAGTTTCAAATCAATTCGACGTTTTGAAGGGGGTGAAAATCACGTCGTGTTCTGGGGACCATGATCAGTGCTCACTTACTACACCCAAAAATGTAATATTGCATTGTCATCGGTCCTTGTTCTTCATATATACTATACACAAGTATATATATATATATATGTGTGTATAAGAGGGTATACATAATCAACACACCGGTCTAAGCGAAAATGTTGCGTTACGTGACGTGAAGCGAAACGGCGATTTACCTCCCTAAAAAAAAAACGAAAATGTTGCGTTACGTGACGTGTTGCGAAACGGCGATTTACCTCCCTAAAAAAAAAATACCCAACGTCGCTATAGAAGTTTTCACTAAAAAAAAACAGAAAATGCTACATAAAACAATAATCGCAATATTATGTGTATGTCAAAATCAAAGAATGGAATTTAAATTACCTTCAATACAACTAAACGTAACCACAAACCTCAGTCCCCCTCGATAGACACACAAAATTAGCAATAGTTATACAAATAATGAACATGTGCATTATTTTATAAAACATGAAATACACATACTAAATTACATTTACTGAAAACTATACTACTACGAAATCATACACACCCCAATTGTAAGCCTAATCAGCTGTGTTATGTAGAGAATAATTATATTGTTTATTTAGGAATGATTTTAATATAATGTTTGGTTAAACTCAATGTACACAAGCCTACTTTAATACATTTTAAACATACTGCATATATTTCATAACGCCTAGTCAGTTCTTCTAAAGATACTGAGTATAACCGACGACGCGTGCGATGAATACACCAAATAAACAATTTAATTAGTCCAAACAATTTCAGATTTGGATTTACTTAAAAAACAAAAAACTAAACAAGAATTACAGAGGTAGGATTTCCTAATAAACCTGATTTTTTTCTTGAGTTTTAGATAATTTAATGTCAGTAGGCTACATTCCTGATAAACTATGGGTGTCTTGTTAACTTTCTCTATATGCCTGATTACACAACAGCCTAATATACTTCTGAACAATTATTTTATAACGTCAGACACTGTACAAAAATATTCTACACCCTAAAAAACTAAATTCTATATTTTTTTTATTTTGGAAAACTTTTGTAAAGGTGGCCAAATTGTGCAATGTTTTACAAACTATGTCATAAAGCAATGATTGATAAAACAGATTATTTAGAAAGAAAGTATACTTTGTAAAATAACAATTTTATTTCCTAATTATCTAAAACTTTATAAAATCATTTCAAAAAATTCTTTCACAATATCCTATAATAACTTAAAGTCATTACATGAATATATTCTTTGAAAAGTAGGTAATACTGTACGTAGATGTATGTAAGTTGTTAACAGTTTTGGCGCCTACACACCATTACTGCAACCGTTACTACAACAAAAGTAGACTGACATACTATTTTTGTGGTGCTCAATGTTTCTGAATTTTAACCTGTTGCAGCCAGTTTGGTAAATTGCCCAGTTAATACATTATGGATTTACTTAATGGCTAATTAAATTTCATGTTCTGTTTGGAAAATATTTAATAAAGGATTATTTAATTTCCTACTATAAAATATCTTTAACATTAATTGCAACAAATGATGCTGGTTGTAAGACGGATGAGCGATGCCTTTTGCAGTTATTGTGATTGTTTACAATTTATTGTGATAGTGACGTTGTTACTTTATAAATTACATTATGATGGAACTTAGTTTATTTTTAAATATTTTATTTTCGTAAAAAGAAGGGAAAGATGCAAAAACTGTTATTGTTAAACAACAACAGCTAGTGCAAGTTTATTTTAAGTACAAATAACACCAGCCATTTAAAAGTGATAATGAGAAAACATTAAAACAAATAAAAAAGCATGAAATGAAACTGAAATTCGGTTTTTCAAATGGAACGATTTATTTAGTTAAACGATAATTCAGTATTTAATTAGAGAACATGGGCTGACAATAGTTTAATAGGACATGATTATTAATTTAATAAGGTTTAAGAATCGATTAGCAGTTTATAAATATTTTAGAGACTGAAATTAAAGAAATTCAGAACTTTATTAAAGAGACAGATCAAAAAATAGATTTAAATGATTTTTAATATTTTAATTGTTGTTCTTAAAACACGTATTTACTGTAGTAAAGGCGAGAATTGTCGTTTCTTACATCGAATAACTCTGGTCATAAAATTAGACTTATTGATAATTTCTAAATTTTTTATTAAAATGTTTCCTTAGTTTATTTACTTCTTGTACGAACTCTGCTCGAAGGTTATACAACCATAATTAATTAGAATCCAGTTAAAGTTTCCTAATTATGGCTTAAACTTTGTCTGAGTTTCTGTCACATGCAACATGTTCAATTTAGAGACAGTTTTACACAAAGCGACTACGATCTGACAAAACAATTTATACCACAACGAATATTATTATTAGTTTAAAATTTGTTTTATCTATGAAGAAGTGCTTTTATTCCTCTATAATCGAATTAAAACTATTATGGGGTTCAAAAGTAGAATAATTATAAACCTTAAGGTACTGAAATGTTTTTAAGATTTAAATGTTGTTTAATATTTGTTGTTTTTATGTCATGACAAGTGTTCATAAATGGGCATTAAAACATTCATTAATAAATATATATTTAAATACTTGTGGTCTCCACCCTTGTTCGCTTCGCTCACCAACCCAAGTTACGACTCGCGGTGAATCAAATACAAACATATATTATAATATTGTCTGATATTTTCACGGAAATGATGATTAGGACAGAGGAACTTTGATCGTTTGTTTTTCAGTGGTAAATAAATTAACTTTCCCTCTAATAGAAAGTACCAGAAAATAACGTCTCAGTTGCTTTGAAAAACTTAATATCAAAACTCCTGGCACAACAAAATAAATGTACTGTGTCTTTACTCACTTCTCTCGTATAGGTAAAAGGATACATGTTCTGATTAATTGACTTCAAGTAATTATCAGATCCTAACATCCAAAACATGCTATATATATGCTCCCAATAAAATAATAACGTGCAGTTGGAGCCGCGGACATTGCAAAGCACTGATACTGTCTGCTACTTCGCTCACCAACTCCTGCGTCAACTTGAAGTAAATGCAAACATATTATTGTATAAACTGATATTTTCACGGAAATAAAGAATGATTAGGACAGAGGCAATTGTATAGGAGAACTGTGGTGTTGGAAGCGGTGACCTGGATCCTGACGCATTTGCACAAGGGTCAGAGGTTTTGTGTGAATTACAGGTATTCGGATAAAATAAAGAGAAAACATTTCTATTGGCACGGTATTAACACAAAATAGTAGGAAAGTTGTGAGGAAAATATTCTCATTTAGAAATATCAACTTTCCATTTGCAAATCAAACTCTAAGCACAAAAACGAAATAACTTATTAGAAATATTAATAAAACGGGACATTTCCAGAAAGACAAAGGTTTATTTCCACCCCGTACGGACGTACTTTACGTCTTTGGATTTGTAAGTTCGCCAAATTACTCGTGCTTGAATAGGGGACGTAATTTGCGCCGACTATTTAAACAACAGCTGATGGTTTGTTAGCACCAAGAACGCCCTGAGGTTCAATTTATTCCTTCAGACGACAGACCAAAGTGAACAATTACCATAATTGTAGCTCTAATCGATTTTAGATGTTTAGAAATGCTTGAAGCTGAATGCTAAATGGATATTTGACTAGTTTATTTTGAATTTAAGAATATATTCAGTAGATTACTAAGCCAATTAAAATTTAATAAAATATACATGTACTAGATTAGAAAGAAGTAATTAATGTTTAATCTAAAATTATAGTAATTTTATGCTCTAAAACGGTAAATAACGCTCAAATAATTATTGATTTTTAATAAACTACCAAAAGAAAGTAAATTTGCGTTACAAAATACATTTTCTTATAATTTGATCTTTTTCGGCATCATAGTTTTTGAGATCTAAAGAAATATAGAGGCAAAGAGGATCTATTAGTTATCATAATATTGATATTTGTTATATTTTGCATACACGGTCCTCTGGTAAAAAGTAATAAGACGGCGGAGTTAGTGAAAAATCTTAGTTTATAACTAGTCTGCAATTTATATCCCCGTATTAGTCAAAATATTCAATTTTGAAAATATAATAAGTCAACTAAACTAAAGTGTTACTTCTAGACTGGCCTACATTATGACTTCACACTATAGAGTTGTATACCGTATCTACGCAGGCTATGGCCCAGTGTAGCTACAATACCATTCGGGCTTCCCCACAAGACAAGTGCCTTATTGCTCCATCTGCCGGTATCGTGCAGTACATAATTGCCAACTTTTACCTCCGACACCGAAACTGATTTATTTGCGACTGGACTTACTAAATTAAAGAAATAAACTTCAGTAGCCATTTTCTAATTTAATTTGAATTAAAATCGATCTAAAATATTTTAGTAGCACGTTAATTCAAGATTCTATATATTGGTTGGTTTTAGTTAGGATTGTATTTAGTTTGATTAGTTTGTGAATTATACTCTTCTAGTCATTTAAAGATGATAAACTTGGTAAAAATAATAATAAGTTACTAACATTACAGCATTTATAAATTACACAACATTATAAATACAGATCTGATGACTACATTGGAGATACTTTTATCCAAAAAAACATGCTTTAAAGTAATAATTATTGAATTCATAATAAATGTTTAATAAGTTCTCCATATTATAAATAAACTTGGTGAAAGTTACAGCCTGGATAACTGAACTATAATCTTTCAGAATGCATTTTTTATGAAGAACTCATCCTTCAGCTCATGGGTTTAATTAAGAATTTGTTTGCTGCAGTTGTGAGCCGTCTAAATATGTTTTAACTTTTAAGTTAACGAAATGAACGGAGTGCTATATTTGTAAGAGGAAACCGTTTATTGTCAAACAGTTTTGGCGAAAAAATACAAGAGATGAAAGTTCACATTTTTAAAATCTCAATTGGACTAAATGTTATGCATTAATGAAAATCTTTGGTCATATAATAAAAGTAAAATCCAACACTAATTGTTGAATTTAACGTTAATTATTAAATTATGTAATTTAAAAATTCATTAGTTTTATTTCTTCATCTACGTTGATTTTTTAAATAAAATTTTGAGATAGTACCTAAGTATACAAACTTCCAATATTTTATTTTGAAATTGTATCTAAGTAAATTTCTATCTTATCTTCTAAAGCGAGAGATAATTTTCTGTCTGCTAAATGGATCTGGAATCTTCGTCTAAGGATTTTTGATTTATTGATTTTATATGGGGCTTTTGGCCACGAGAAATCGATTGGAAATGGTCAACAGTCTGGAAAAATTCGTTTTCTACGTCTTTTTATTAAATTATAAAGTGAAATTTGTCCATTTTAAACAATACAAAGTACAGCTGATGCAAATGTTTTCAATGTCATTACAATAATCATCTGTTTTCTTTTAAACTGTATTTTATTAGAGGTAAGCCTAATGTTGTATCTATTTATAGTTACCATGGCAACGAATACTTCTGCTAAATAAACATACCCTTTATTTAGTTGTTTAATGTTATAGGCCTAACCTAAACGATGTTCACGGAAATTTGCAATAATAGTTATTGACGTGAGCGAACTAGGCCCTAGGCCTAAATCGATATTGAAATATTAAACTTTAATTTAGGCCTGACTTATTTCTGAAGCATAGCGTTGAGATTATGGTTAATCCTTTAAACTGTATTTTTATTACAGGTAAGCCTAATGTTGTATATACCCTTTATTTAGTTGTTTAATGTTATAGGCCTAACCTCAAAACTCAATAATCCAATATTTATTATTGAAATCATAGCCCTGCTTATAATCGAGCTTTAGCTCGGTCTCCTGGTACTAAACTTAAGTTAGTACATTATCTCTTATTGATTCACAAAGCTACAACTATACAGTCTACAGTAGTTACAACTGAACAGATTTCCGAACTGATGTTTACACCATTAAACTATACAGTTGTGTAACAAACATTACAAGTTGTGAAATTCACTCCTTGTTACAAGTTGATATTAGTTCTTGACTTTAACACGGGTTGTTAAAACCAACTGAACGTTGCATAAAGCCTCCACGATAATAGATTTACTAGTAAGGATAGACTCAAGGTTTTTTACTTTTCCCAAGAATCTATTTGAAGTTTTAAAGATCAAATATTGTATTCAATTTTTCAAATATTAGTGTAAACAAAAAAGTTCAGTTTGTTACAAAATTAATAATACTAATACAAAAGTCCAATAAAAATAGGCTCGAAAATGCATGAATCTTGATTAGCTATCATTTTGTATTGGTTATAGGAAACGTCAGGAACGGTTCATCCTAATAACACTAAAGTTAGTTTGACTTTGACAATAATTTTAAGTTCTTATTACATTATAATTCACCTGATCGGTGTTACCTTTTATGATTTATAAAGGTATAATTTTTTACGAAATAGGCAACAATATTCTGAAGTTTTAATTTATAGACACTCTGTACAAAACCTATATATTTAGTTGTTAAATTCCAAGTGATTAGGTAGGTTAATCATTTATTAGGAATGGAACATTCGGAATAAATATAAAATAGGTCATTTGTAAGACAAGTAATGGACGCTGCAGATTTGGTAAACTTGAGAATAAGAAATTTTGTTGCTTAAGGGGATCCGAGCCCTTTGGCAACTTTTTTAATGTTTTTTTTTATTTTTTCAACTATTTTATAGGTATTTTACCTTCAACCCCTCTAAAAAAAAAATATTTGAATTTTTTTGTCCATCCCATATTTTGTGTTTTATATGGGTTTTAGTGGTATTTTGTACCAAATTTCACGTTTAAAAAGAATTTGAATAACTTTTTTGTTTGTGAAACAATTTAAATGAAATTTTTTACTCATAATATGCATGTGCTAATACAACTTATAGAGTATTGAAAATTTTCTAGCTTGCATAGTTAAAAATATATGTACTTTTAAATATTCACAATAAAAAAAAAATATTTTAAATTTAATTTTTTTTAATTAAAAACCTATTTGATAAGTTAAATCATTTTCCATATTCTAGATTGTTGAAAAAGGTATCAAGATAATGCTGTAAAAATTTCATGTTTCTATCTCTTATAGTTCAAAAGTTATTCAAACTTTAGTGCAACAAAACACGGAAAAAAAGATTTGCGGCAAATGGCATTTAAAGTTTTTATTACATAAATCAATGAAAATCTGCCTTTTTACCTTCTAAAATTCGCCTGCTCTGTAGGTTTTTCCCTATGTTATATCCCTTACACTATAATTGCCTATGCTTATAAATCACACAATGTAAATAACAAACATTTATGATATAAGAAAGAGTAAAGATCAGCTAATACTCTAAAAACGATAAAAATCGAGTAAACCGATTGTTTAAATAACAGCAAAAAAACCCACAAAAAATGTTCAAAACAGCTTGAAATTTTGTACACATACTTTTAATTACATGCACCTTGAAAAAAGATAGTAAAAATTTTTGTTCAAAATTTTGGGAAAATCGGTATTTGAAGGGCTCGGATCCCCTTAAAAAATAGAAAGGTTCAGTAATGGAGGTAAATAAGTGAGGAAGTAAGTGTAGACTCAAGGAGGACTGTAGCACGAGAGTATCAAGGTATTTATTTCAGGAATTTTTTAAGCTTTGTCTTTCCAAACCGCCATGCTTAGTCAAAGTTGTGTAGTCTATGTTAGAATGAAGTTTGGAATCTGTTCTTGGCTTTGGTAAATACGTTATTCAACAGTCTCATAATTACCATATCGTAAACTAGGCTACCCTACTACTATGTGAAATATAAAAGTCAAAAGCATTTAAACTTTTAATTTCACCTTTGCTATTTTCTAGAAGTGTTAATTTAGTTGCATAAGGTACGAGTATATTAACTCAAAGATCTTAATGAGTTGAGTTCACGCAAGTTAATTTTAATGATTGACAATATATATTATTCCTAAAAATGGTTTTATTTAAAAGGACAAGTGCATTTGTCACACAGATGACTTTTAAGAATAGTAATATTAACACATACATGAAAGGTTTAATATCAAACAGGTTTCAACATCACAGTCGTCATTTTGAATGATCAATAAGTTAAAATGATCACATCACAACTCTATCTGATCATTGTATAATCTGTTATAATCTGACCATTGTATTTAATAGGTCACTGAATATGAAAAGTTGAAAAGCGTTTGATATAAACGTAAATGTGCGAGAATCTGTATAAGTACTGTTTCCTTAAAATATTACTAATTAGTACGTCGTATTAGTTCCCATATTGTTGAATGGGAAGTTCTCAAAGCTTAATTTTATTCAAATAAAACACAACGTTTCTTGTTTGCATGCAATAAAAAGCAAATCATAGCCGTTATACCTAAATGCAATAGACACAGTCTGCAGAAGATTTAAAAGTTTACATAGCTTTGTTCACATGGTATTACTGACAGGTTAAACCTAGTATCGAACTTACTCTTGGCCAGGGATCAGATATATTTTGCAAAGTATATTTTATACCTCATTACCCGGCAGTGCTTTTAGCCTAAAACTGCAATTTATCAAGAAGAAACTGCGAAATTGTTTTGCACATTAATAAATTACCAACAGTAAATACGTTTGTTCTAAGCAAGCAACACTGGGATAAATGAATACCCAGGACGACAAAAATCATTCAGACACTAAATCTGTAGCTTTACCCAAATTCATCTGTAAAAACTTGACGGACAAAAAAACATTCATTTTCCTCTTAAAACAACTCTTTTGTTCTTCCCGACAACTAGAAAGAAGATATGGCGGCCGCTTTCTTTTGCACGAAATGCCATTGCATGTCAAGTCCTATTGTATCCAATAGCAACGTGACTATTCAAGTTTGATCGAGCATTTACCAATTTCACTGAGTTTGAAGTTTAAAATAATAACAGCGGTTGAGGAATAATGAAGGTAAATATAAATTCATAAGGAAGGCAGTATGAGGTGATATTATGAAAGTAAATAAAAAACGCAGATCTAATATGAGAAAACAATGCACGTAGATTTCACTTATCAATCAAATTTGAAACAAATAATTGATATAACCACGAATTTGATCATTAAATTTATTTAATGTAAACTAAAAGTCAATCGGTAAAGTAAGGGATGGATCTTGTCTAGGTAAATGGCATCTACAGAGTCTTCTAATCCTAATAGTTCTGAAGTTTAGACATTTTAAAACAGACCAGATATTTTGAAAGATGAGCTAAAGGGTACAACCATTTTGCATACATATGTATTTTTTCATATATATATTTACTTCCTAAATAAATAATAACAATACAAAATGGATATATGTAATTCTAGCATTTTCAGTAGGTCGTCACCTCAACAAAATTAATTCTTTCCACAACGTTTTTAATTTTGGCAATAATTGTGAAATCATTCCAAGATTTTGCCAAAAACATTTCAACTGCTTGACCGTCGAACCGTCATACTGTTGTCATAGAAATAGGATTCTGTTAATTTACACAAGTGTTGAACTCATGGAAAGTGTTACTCGAGGTTTTGCTTTAAACAAATTTAAATTTGAATAAAGATTTTGTCAAAATAACTGTAAATTATAAAAGGAAACTGTAAAGTTAAAGTAATTGGATTAATTGAATCCGAAATGGTTTTGAAATTAACTTGCAAAGCTAATAATTACAGAGAGCAGACAAACATGTTTGACTACAGAGTAATTGATTACAGTTTTGACTAACTAACTCGGGAAATAGTTAGGGAAGAAATCCTTGTCTGAAGGCAGGAATTACTAGTAACTTGTCACAAGGGATGAAATGCAATCTATCCGAGTCAACTTAATAATCGAGTGATTGAAATCGGTTTCATATTACACACCACCTACGTTATAATGTTGATGGCTGTGGTCAACTTTAATTTAACATTGTGAGAGTTATTTTGTACAAAATGTTCACGCCGTGTTACTGGTTGTACAGCAGACATTTTGAGTTTTGGACTTTAGTTGGATATGCAAAATGTGTTAGAACGGAAGGAATTATCCGATATAATCAAACAACGAAGAAATAAATGAATTTGATTTAAACTTTCTTTACAATACAATTTTATTGATTGTAATAGTTTACTTTGGTTATAACATTGGTTTGACTACTTATATTGTACATTTTGAGTATTAATTTACTCTTTTATAAAATTACAAAACAGATTTGCACCAGAATTAATAAAAACATAATAATAATATTGAAAACAAAATACAAGACTCTCTATAAAAAACTAAGAATTTTTAAAACCACTTGACTTTTTAAAATTTGTTTAACTTATTTATTTAAATTTGCCTTTCTTGTTTGTTCTCTTGCCGCGGCAAACCGCCCAATGTCTCGTTATAAATGTACAAAAAGTAATTTACACGCTTAAATTTATGTTTTGTGGTATATTTTTTGTTTCTACATTTTACGAGGATCGTTGTTAAATTGCACTAACCATCGGCTACAGGAACATATGATTAGGTATCTGCTAGACATTAACATATATTATTACGCTGTACATAAAAAAGAAATAAATACAAATTAGTATTTATAAATTTTTACCAAATCAATAAAAATACATAGTTGACCTAATTGTTTGTAAATATTTCTATTGACCTGATCGATAAATGAATAACCCACAGTAATCTTGTGAATCTTTTGTTACAAAACATTTACCCCTTTTAAGTCACTCATCAAAATCAAACTTGTTTTATATTTACATTTTGTATTGTTTATTTTTTTTTTTAAATAAAATCTTTTGTTATTTTAGGCTTTCGTTTAAAATCTTACTTTTAAAAAAATTTTAGAAAGGAAATTAAAAACAGGAACAGGACTGGAGTGAGGAACTCCCAGTTCTTTCGGATTAATCATTAAACCTTAATTAAAGCTAACATCTCCGCAACAAAGTTATTCATTTTAATTATAGTTATAGTTAATTTTAGTTGTAGTTGTTTTCCTTTTACATACATATTTTGGACAAAATAAAAGTATAAAAATAAATTTTTGTTTCTGATAATTAAATTAAAAAGACTTATTAAAAAAAAATTCAATAATTCCTAACATTGTAAGATTATTCATTATTAATTTAAAATAGCATTACTCTGTCTCAAACAGCATTTTTCTATTACAAATAAGTGAAAAATTAAACTTGCAGAACATTTCTAATACAATTTTATTCCATTACATAAACCTACAAACAACAATATGTTCTTATTCTAACTCTGTTTTTGGTTTAGTACTTCAGGTTAACCTCAAGTTTGGTTTAGCACTACCTAAACCAATCTAAATAAAACCTGAAAATAAATAAATACCTAAGGGACATACATTTACCAAAACTTAGCATAAATAATTTTTCAATGGTGTGTAAAATTTTACGAAATTTTAATTTTTACGTTACGAAAATATAGTGTTTCTTATTTTTGTCAAAATTCGTTAATTCTCATGTAGGTAATCTCCTTAAAATGCTTAAATGTTAAAAATATATAAATATATATATGTATTAAATGTTATACAATACTGAAAACTTATAGTTGGAACCTTTTACATTTTAAACAGTCCAACTAATGCAAAACTCTTTTAAAAAATCGTCTATATAACCCTCAAAAAATTTCATAACAGTAAAATAAAAAGTTTTCTGTCTACGAACACCTGCAAACTAAATATAATAATTAATGTTATCCAGTCACATCAAAGTTTCCACTTCGTGGTCCAAATTTTTCATGAAAAGAAACTCAACCTTTCCAGGAATCACATTACAAAAGCGATTTCTCCCCTTGCGAATTCGTTACCAAGAATAGCGTCACTGTTCGGACAGTGTTATTTTTAAGTGTATATCCACTATAAATCATGCTGTGTTTGTTTAGTTAAGAATAAAAATTATTGCAGGAAGCTAATCATTCTTTATTATTCTTATTCTTCTTTTCATTATTCCTTCGAGAACACAATCCATATCAATACATACGCGAAATCGTTAAGAAGCTACCGTGAAACAAAATTTATTTTATACATTAATGAACGTATTTATGAGAAGAAACAGAATTATTATATTTTGGTGTCGTCTTGACATATCTTCTATAACACTCCTACTGCATTGAAAACTTTGTCAAAGATTGTTTGCACCTCAACAGGAGTGAGTGGAAATACATTTGTAATATACTGCCGCGTGTTGTCAAAAACATTTTGGTAAGTAGAAAGTAAGGAATATAGCTTACGTAACGTTCGGCAGATGTATTTGTATAAAGCACACACAACAATATGGCCACGAATATACACCAACCTTATTGCATGCTATACCAACTTTGGCAGGGAAGAAAGCGTTCGGATATATCCACTATTTTTCCATAAACTGTTAAGAAAACGTTTTAAAACAATCTACTTTTTCCTTTATAAATATTAAATCACACAGCTGATTTTTTAGCGAATTTTCAAAATTGAAATTAGGTGCTTTAGGGTTTCAACTATTTGGGAAATTTGTCTATCCACGAGGGCACTGAATAGATGCATCCGTGTACGAAATGCATTAGTATAGAGTTTGTGTCTACCTCAGCTTACAGTCACGGCTCTATCACTACTTGAACATGCTCTGCGAGTTCGCACCTCGACTTTGTGGCCTTGGATTATGGACTGCTTTGCTTCGCTCGCAACGAACAAACTCGCTCCCCGAAGTAAAAATTACCTGGCACTTTTACGGTATTTCACGTTTTGGTCAAATTTTGAGCACCCAGAAGGGGACTAAGGTTGTGTAAAACGTTGTGTGCAGACTCCATATTTATTATTTTAGATAAAACCCAAAACATATTTATTCTAGTACGAAACATTTTAATAATTTGTTACTTTCGGTCAAAAAACGTGCTTCCGGTTTTGAGATTTTGTTTGGATAACCAAATCGTCCGAGTGACTTCGAAAACCAAAGTGTATAAAACATTTTGACCAAATCGGACATAAAACGCCTTTAAATCTTATAAATAAATCTTATATTGACCTTAAGAGATATTTTAAAAGCTATAAAAATAAACTTTCTAACATTATAAAATTTACTAAACATTCATATTATAGAAAGAAAATAAATTAAAATATAAATAATCATAAGGTTTTTTGGCAAATGGTGAATGAAATATCGAGTAACAAGAGGAAAAACTAAACTTTTCCTATTGGGAAATTTTCAAAGGGTGCTATGTTAAATTCGAATGTATGTAAGGACATTGCAAGTGACTTTAACTAATTCTTTGCCAATTTAGGTCATAATTTGGCTACAGTTATTGATTCTAGTGGTACTCCGGTAATATATGACGTCGACTTCAGGACTGACGCAGCTTTTAGGATTGATTTGGTTGATGAAAAGAACATTTTGCAGTATATCAGCACACTTCGTGGTGGATCTGCTCCTGGGTATGATGGGGTGTCAGCATCACCTTTAAAAAGCAATTATAATTTCCTTGTAAAACCGCTTCATCATATTATAAACTTAAGCATTGAGTCGGGTGAGTTTCCAGAGGCTTTTAAACTGGCGAAGGTTGTTCCTCTATACAAGGCTGGGGATTTGAGGAATTTCGGTAATTTTCATCCTATCTCTATGCTGAGCGTGTTTTCTAAAATAATTGAAAAAATTGTAAAAGATCAATTAGTGTCGTACTTACATACTAATAATCTCTTGTCTGGGTGCCAGTATGGATTTAGAAGGGACATCAATATTTCAAATGCTTTATTCGATTTAAATAAAAATATTAATAAAGGCATCAACGGGAATAAGAAAATTATTATGGTTTTCTTGAATTTAGCTAAAGCTTTCGATTCGGTAGATAGACAAATATTACTTAATAAATTGGACTTAATCGGGTTTCGTGGTAATGCGTACTCATGGTTCAAAAGCTATTTGTCGAACAGGAAACAAATTGTGTCAGTGTGTGGAGTAAATAGTGAACCTGTGGAATATGGCGTCATCCAGGGGTCGACGTTAGGACCTATTCTGTTTTTGATTTATATAAATAATTTGTCTGAAATCAATATTGATGGGAACTTTTACCTATTTGCAGACGATACGGCCATTTTATTAGAGGGTAATAATTGGGAAGAAGTACAAGGGAAGATTGTAAAGGATTTGTCGGTAGTGAAAAAATGGTTCGATCAAAATGTTTTAACCCTTAACATATCTAAAACAAAGTTCCTTCCAATAGCCGTCCATTAGCGACTGTCCTTATAAACATATTAAATTACATTCGGTGGGAATTACCTAAGTGAGCTCTGTGACTCTGGTACCATTGATGGAATTGACTCCTACAAATACTTGCGTGTCTTGTTTGATAAACGCTTAAAATTGGTCGGCACATGTTGACTATTTGAGTCGTAAAATTATAAAGTTAATCTATGTTTTTAGGAATTTAAATTAAATATTATACTTTCGGGAAATAAGACTGTTGTATTTTGCGTATTGCCAATCTTTGATTTGGGGGGGATAATAGTTTGGGAACGCACCTGCAAACCCATACTGGCTCCCTTAGGTGTCATCCAGAGATCTGTTTCGAGATCTGTTTGCGTAAACCAAAAAGACATCCATCTGACGAGCTGTATGACAGTTTAAACGTTTTTAATATCAGACAACTTTTTGTAAAAACTCTTTTAACTTTTTTTGCATAAAAATTCCAATTTCATTTTTTCTATTTCGAGTCATTTTCATTTTACTCGTCATTCTCAAGCAGTGGGTATAAGAACAGATAGGTTTTATAGATCTGTATCCACTACTAACTCATATTACGTTTCACAGATGATTTTCCGTAATATTCCAAAAAACCTGAGACTTTTTCAAAATTATACAGTTAAGGCCTATAAAAAGCAAGTTTCTTTATGATTAGGGGAGGTAGGGAGGGATTATTGTGAGTCCATAATTTTTCGGAGTACGTATAAAGTTATGTTTAGCCTATAGATCGCTCTTTTTATCTTTTCATTTTTTATCTCGTGTTCTATTCTGATTCTTTGTAGGATAATTTTTGGTGTGGGCACAGGAGTGACGATGTTGTTCTGGTGATGACCTATTTATGATTTCTGGTACATTTTAAATTTGTATTTTTCTTCTTTTTTTTTCTCTCTTTTTTCATAATTTTTATTGTGAAGTTATGTTGTGCATGACTCGTGCCCACGCATAGGCCTCGTGTCTATGTCGGCACTAAATCCATAGACAATATTTTGTAAATTGTTTGTAATTTTATTTATGCAATAAAAAAAACAAATAAGTACATAATTTGTAATGACACCAAAAAGTGTTCTGGGTGCTCATTGAACACTCTTGACCTTAGGTATTACTGCAATACAGTAGCTACCCTTTCCTATGAATGAATATGACGCTTGCGTTGTTAATTGTCCAGGTATAAAGTAAGTAACAGTGTTGCCAAATGTTTCAAGGTCAATGATCAATCACAGTGTCAAGGGCTACTGTTGATTTTTGAGTGTAGAATCATATTTTAGGACAAAAGAGGAATAAAGCAAACAGTCAAAAAGACTTAAAAAATGTTGGACTCGTATTTTGTGTTAAAAAGTATAAAAATACATAATATATATATATATATATATATAGACCTATATATATAACGATTGCAATATATAAAATAAACCTTCCAGTCACGTACTGGCGAAATATATATTCTACTCAAAACCATTCACCATTCAAACAGAAATCAGCATTAACCAAAATGAAATGGAAATGGTAAATTTATTTCTTTAATCTAGTAAGTCCGAACGCAAATAAATCAGTATCGGTTGAGGTAACGGCTCGCCATTAGTACCGCATGCTGCCGAGAGATAGGGCAATAAGGCGCAGGTGGAGAAACGCCATTGATATTCAGAGCATAGCCTACATGTATGCACGTAGTCCTGGCATTAAATTCTTTGTGTGTGATAGAAACAATACCGTACTTGGCCTGTAAAACATTTATGTTGATTTTCTACTTTCGTTATATTTGTTTTGCAATTTCTTATTTAATATTAATAACCTTACTCATAGTAGTAGGCCGAATAAAGAAGGAACTATTATCACTTCATTCCTATCATAAACTACATACTTTTATTTACAATTTCGTTCACATTAATGATTAATATTTTATACTCAAATTAATTCAACTTAAGTACAATTTTATATTATGCTATTACGTATTTCACTTACTTATTTTTTTAAATTTTAAAGTTATAGTAACTTATGTTTTGAATTTGTCATGATGTATACAGAATGTCTCGTAATAAAGTACCAAATTTCGGAAAATGGTTCTATGGGTCAAAATAAATAGAAAATCAAGAATAATTTAGTTTTTTATAATAACGCTTAGTTTTCCATATATCGGCCAATTTTGTTTAAAAAATAATTCATATCTAGAGAACGGTTTGATTTATTGAGTACAAACTTGGTATAAAGTTTTTTTATTATGAAGTTATTTTGACCCATAGATCTATTTCCCGAAGATTGGAACTTTACTTACTGGATACGTGTATATATCGTGTAAAATTCAAAACATACTTACTATTTTTAAACGTGTTTTTCAACTTTTAACTTTAAAATTTGCAACGTAAGATGGAATTATTTCCCAATTAGCTATTTTTAGTGCTATAGGATCTTTGGAAGTAAAGTTTGACTCACTAGTATGCAGTCAAGGAAGATTACATTAAGAGAACAGGTGATCGTACTGGCAAAATGCGCTTGCGTATCAGAGATTCCTGCCATATTATGTAACATAACTTACTTATTTCAATATCTTTTGATTTAAAAGTTATAAGTTGAAAAATATGTTTTAAAAGATTGATTTTATTTTCAGTTTCAGATGATAATTAGAAAACGATAGATGCTACATATAGTTACTTCACCATTAGCTATTTTGAGCTGTTTTTGGGATCTTTGGAAATGCAATGTTTTACTTTTATGCACCTAAGAAAGATTACACATCTGATCATACAGGCACGGGGCAAATGCGTTTTAGAGCTACTACATTATCACTGACTTATTTATTTAAAAGTTACAAGTTACAAAAATATACGTTGCAAAAAGATAAGTATGTTTTGGTTTTCAGATGATGTTTAGAAAATATTAAATGCAAATAATTTCAGCTAGCTATGTACTGTTTATGAATTTTCGGAACGATATTTTGACTTACTATTATTCATAAAATAAAGATTTCATCATGCGTATGCTTATCAGAGATTCCTGCCCTACCTAAGATGGCATCATTAAAAATAAGGTTATTTTAAATTTTCAATATGAAAACTGAAAATAAAATATAAAGTCCTGTAAAATAAATGATTTCCTTACATCTACTGCCTCTCTTGCATACATATTCCTTAACACAATATTCTAAATTGTATACTACTAACATATCTCCTACTCTAATATAGTTTCTCAAGACGACTTAACAATATAATTATATAACTTTATTTTCCAATATTTACTTTTAATTAGGTTTTCAAGACCGAATTAAAATTGATTGCAACTATAAACCTGTTTGTGCCTACTCCATAAAGCTTCCAAAAGACAAAAATTAAGGTAAGACAGAACAGTAATATTTTTACGAAATAACTTTGCATTATCATTAGCAAATCCTTTGACTCATTAGCATAAGCTTTTAGGTTATGAAAAAGGCATTTTTTTCATGTATATCGAAATACAAAGAAAATATATGTAAAATAAAGTGTTAAGTATTGCGTATATATGAGTGTTTGAGTGTACATAGATAGTTAGCCTGATGATGCTGCCTGTGGCAGTGAAACATATAGCCACATAAAAGGTAAAGTAAAAATAGTGACTACAGTTGACAGCAAATAAATAATATATATAAAATATATGTAGTTCTAAGGCTAACAACAATGAACACAAAGTAAGATCTGTTTTAAATGTGCTTAATACAAACATCGGTTTCCTAAACAAATTTAAAAATTTGCATAATAGCATTTCTAATATTTAGTTGTCCTAATATGAATTTTAATAAACACTTCAGCAAATTTGCATATTTGAAACCTTTTTATTACCAAGCCCCGCACAAAATTAAAATATTAACTGCACAAACTACATTAATATCTATTAAGTCTTCACTCACAATATTTGTGTAACACAAAAATTATTAAATAATTAACAATATTTCTAAAATGTTTAAATTTAAATGTTAGTATTTAAAACAAAAAATAAAAATCACCTTAAATGAAACGCTTTAAAAACAACAAAGTCAAATAATTATAAAGTATAATAATTTTAAATAATACATAAATAAACTATTAGTCAGGTTTACCAGTTTAAAGTTATAATTTGTTAAAAAGTTAAAATAGTTCATTCACACTCACCTCTAGTTTATTCTAAAATTCGAGGGACAATTTATTCCATTAACAAATCGAGTATAATTACTATCCAATGTATACATCGTAAATGAGAATTCTTCAAATCGAACGTCCAATCTTTACCAATGTCCATTTCGAATATTAAAATCCATTAGTTCACCAATTATGGAAATTGCTCACTTAGGCCGGTCGTTTAAAGGGATACATTTGAAATTCGGGACGTCCTTAGAGCTAACCATCAGATGTGTAAATAGGCGGCCCAAATTACATCCACTTTTCAAAAGGAAAGTAATTTGTCTGAATTACAAATCTGTAGGCGTTAAGTACTAGACCGAAAAAACGTTCTGTTCTTTTGAAAATGTCTTCTACAAAGCTTCGATTATAATAGATTACTGTCATATTTTGCTGGAAACTCAGTCCAAATTTGTTTTGAAGTTTTCGTGTTTTATAAAATGTATTCAAAGATAAACATAGGAAAATTACTATAGATGAATAAAATAAAATGGTTGGAAGAAAATGTTTATTTTACAGGGTCAATATGTTTTCAATGGTGAGTTTTTTTTTACCCCAAATATAACCTTAAAAATAACTCATTTATCTTTTTACACACTAACAAGTAATGCATGTGATCTTTTTCATTTTGAGTACAGAGGACTGGTATTTATATATATAAAATACAACCACTCACTTACTCATCACGAAATCTCAAAAACCACCGAACGGATTGGAATGATATTTAGTATGCAGCTTCCTCTAGGGCCGTAGGTGCTCACTAAGAAAGGTTTTCCAAAAATTACAAATTTTAGGGGGGTTTGCGGGTCAAAGTTACAAAAAATCCTCATAAGAAATGCATAGTATAATATATTTAATGATTTATTTGTTTGTTAATATACATTTAACTTTGATTTGTCAATCCGTGTAAAGACGGGTCGGGCTAGCTAGTTTTATATGAGCATTTATAAAGAAAATCCTTAACAAAAGATAATGGTAACATCGAAGATGATTAATTTATGACAAATATCAAAAGAAGATGATTTGGGCCATGGGTAAAGAGGTGCAGGTTAGATAGGTGCTGAACCTCAGAAGAAAATGTATCTAAAGGCGGGGTAAAAGAAATACAAATAAATACGTAAATATTTTATAGTTGTCTGTTGGTATTTAAAGATTTTCTTAAAATGTTGCTTTTATTTTTAACTAAGCTATTAACGAGTAGATATTATCTGATAAGGAAACAGAAAAATAACTTAAAGAAAAATTAAAATCAAGCTATTCAAACCAACATAACTGTAGCAAACTGGACGATCGTACACTCTATTCAACAATATAACGAAAAAATGATACATTTTTCTTGGAAAGCCCCAAAACAGCAAATTCAGTGTTGGTATTTTACAAAGTGTGACAAAAAATTCAAAAAGATGTATTTTAAGACATTTTCGTATACGCTCTGGTAATTTCCAGTAAACTATAGTATAATGATTAGGACCTGGTTATTAAAAGAAGAAGTTCCTTAATAGGAGAAATATTTGATTAAGGCAGTAAAATAAAATAGAAGCATTATAGAATAGGTTAGATAGATAGTATGGCAAGTAAGAAAAAGTAGGAGAAAATGTGGTCTACGTTCTGGTTTATAATTTCATAAACGGTACCAGAAAATGGCACATACTTTCTCACAAACATTATTTAAATTATTATCACGTTCACTGCTAAGGACGCACGTCGCATATGGGAGCTTGACACTGAATGCTGTGAGAAGCGGCCGACGCACAGTGTTTCGCACGCCAACCCGCATATTTGGAGTATTGTCAATACAGAATGCATTGCGTGCTTCGCACGCCAACCACCGAAAACTATTCGATCGATTTCGAACAAATTTTCACCAAATATGTCAATTAGGCCTGTACAGATGCACGAAAAAAGGTTTTGAAAATTTTTGAAAACAATCCCCTTATTGGCCAAAAAATCCCCAAAAATCATATATTATTATTATTAGCCAAACGAGAATTTTTTTAAGGATGCGGTGGATATGGTAGGGTACATAAAGGACTACAAATAAGCCAAATTTCATCAACATCGTTAGAGCCGTTTTTATAAAAAATAATAACTGATTTTTGGAGGTTCCAAAAGGAGGGTTTTTCAAAAAAATTCAAAAACCTTTTTCGTGCATCTATACAGGCCTAATTGACATGTTTGGTGCAAATTTGTTCGAAATAGATCGAATAGTTTTATCTCTACCTTTGTATACATACAGACAGACATACAGACAGGCATTTTGTAAAAAAAAACACTTGTTTGGACTCAGGAGGTGCCAAAATGGATATTTCCACAAAAATCTCAACATCGTTTTTTGCAATCAATATACTTTGTCTATACTATAGTATAGTTAGAAGGTGCAAATAAAGTGATAGAAAACAGTATAATTGTGATTGCGAAAGTCTATGAGCTTATGTGTCACCATTAAAGTTATACTCAAGTATTATTTGAAAATCTACTGTCGCATAAAGCAGAATGTGGACAAAATTGAAAATGTGCATAGCTAACCTGTTTTGGAAAGAAGGTTGAGTGGAGATTAAATAGAAAAATAATGGTCTCTGGATAGTAAACCAGTAAGAATGTTAAAACATCTTCAGAAATGTATTGAACTCTTATATAAGAAAATCT
>JAGFPH010001619.1:72215-94990 GCA_018207615.1 Philaenus spumarius | reverse complement strand
GTTAAAACATCTTCAGAAATGTATTGAACTCTTATATAAGAAAATCTACTGGCGCATTAAGCAGAATGTGGACAAAATTGAAAATGTGCATCGCTAACCTGTTTTGGAAAGAAGGTTGAGTGGAGATTAAATAGAAAAATAATGGTTTCAGGATAGTAAACCATTAAGAATGTTAAAACATCTTCAGAAATGTATTAAACTCTTATATAACAAAATATAATTTTACCCAAATACATTTACTAAAATGACATGTAAATATGTACATAAAACAATGAAAGTACATATTATTACATGGTAAATTGTTTGAACAATGTTTATAGCAAAATTACATAGTTAAAAATACTTAGCTGGGTGTACAACAAACATTTCCAATCTAAAAACAGTTTCAAAGTACTGGTTTCTTGATTATTTAGTTGTCTTGGAAAGTTAGCATTTCATCATATGTGACGAGTCGTTACTAATTCCTGACTTCAGACAAGGGTTCCTGTCCTAACTATTTCCAGAGTTGGAGTAGTTTGTCAACTGTAATCAATATCACTTTGTTGTTGAGAATGTTTGTCTGTTCTTTGTAATTATATGAGCTTTGTAAATTAGTTTCCGACATAAAGTTACATCTTCGTGTCTATATTAAACTTAATAACGAAAAGAATTAATCCACAGGGTGACACGTATATCCGTTTTCCTAGTCGACAAATTATCTGTAGACAATTTATTAGCTTAGCAAAATATATTGAAATGAAACAAATAAAATAATAATAAAAATAAAATTTGCAATGTCAGACAAGGTTCGTCAAACTGGGTGACTCATCTTTGATTGTATATCTTCTTTTCATTTACTTCAATAAATTCTTGTTAAATTTCACGTTTTTTTTTGTGGCGTACAATACGGCCACCTTAAAAATTTTAAGATCTAAAGAATGAGATGGCCAATCAATTTTTCTACGACAAGCTATTCCTTCCGAGAAGTTTTTATTTATATAAATTCAAATTGAATAGTGCGGTAGGATATCATCTTTTGCCAAATAAAATTCTTTAGTTCTTTATAACATTGGGTTATATTCAATCTCCGATGTATTTTTCAAATGAGCAAATGTAGTTATACCATTTCCATTTCAAAAATGCCTTACCAATCCAGTCTTACTGATCTAGACCTGGATTATGCGCACGTATAGTTAATTATTGCTAAATTTCTTCAAAAGTATCATCTTTAAAGCAAGAAAGTAAAATTTAATTACTTTTGAAGTCATTAAGAAACGAATCACTGCCTTGACGACCTTACACCATAATGCAGGCATTTGGTCTTATTTGTGTTTGTCTATTCCTTTGAATGTTTGTGCTAACAAGCTGTGGAAACGGTAATCAATTACTTCAGCTCTTGAATTAGAAATCTTCCTCTAACAACCTAACAACATCAAATAATGAATCTTTAGCGAATAGCCATTTTCACAAGAAGATTTGAATTATGGTCCAACCATAGAAAATGTAATAAGATTTTACATAAAGAGATAAAAGGTAATGCCCACTAATTTCTATGTTAAACCAAAAATATATAAATAAACTTCCTAATGTGCTGCTTTATCAACTCCTATAAAAGCGAGAGGACGAGCATACGTACGTACGTACATGAGTAACATGTAATATAATAGCTTATTTCAACCATCATCTGTAAACCTAGTGTAGATTATAGTTTGGGGTTATGTTTACAACTTCAATCGTTATAATTTCTTATGAAGTTGATTTGTTTTTAATATGAGTTATAGAACTAATGAATACTATAATATACATTATAATATTTGCTTTGAGGTTATAAACTATATATAACAACCGTTTATCATCAATATATTTGTTTATACAAATTTAAAGAAGAAATAGGCATACCTATTCATTTAACAGCTGATTTCACCCATCATCTGTAATACTTTAACAAACCCAGTGTAGATTATAGTTTGGGGTTGTATTTAGGTAGGCCTAGATAAGTAGGCCTTAATGTTGTTTGTAAATAGTTTCTTTTTAAATTGTGTATTTCTAATTAATCAGCCTGTGATTTTTCACGGGGGTTTACTAGTTTCTTCATAATAATATATAATACAAGTAGTTGATACATACTACAATTAATAAAAAAAAAGAAATAAGTTACTGCCCAGACCACTCACATGACATTGCTAAACATGGCATTAAACGTATCTGGGCATGATAAATAATGTTTTAGTTAAATTCTTACAAGTGTAAAACAAACTTAAGTGTCAAAGTATAACATTTACTGCGAAATATTTTTTTTTAATATCGTTAAACACGACAGCTTACTACCAACAAGTTTTAAAATAAATACTAAACATTCTTCAAATATTCTTAATCAGATATGAGAAGTCATCAGCTTTATTTTTCTCGAATGATCTATAACATCGTTGAAATTATTCAGTAAAAGTTTTAAACAGGTTCCGTATAGACCCAAAATTTCCAATGGTGTTGGTTAAACCTAATAAAATTAGGAGGTTGAAAAACAGCAAACGCGAAAGCCGTGCGTTATAATTAAGCACGAAAGTTCCAATGTCACCTGGAGGTTTCAAGTGTAGTTTATGGGTAGCAAACATCTTCCAACAAATAACAAGGCAAACAATTCCATTGAAACAACTAACAAGACATTTCTCTCGTTTTATTACAACTGAAAGTTATAGACTGGAATAAGACATCCGTGACGAATTTGTTTACATGTGACGTGACGATATTGTTGAGAAAATACATAATTCAGTATAGAGCAGACGATGTTAGAAGGATCCATCGATTTACTTTGTTTCTAAGTATGAGGGGTGGTTGTCACAGAGAGGGTAAAGGCACAACCCTTGTCTAAAGTCAAGAATTAATATCAACTTGTCACAGGGGGTAGATTGCATACCTTTTGACTGTTGTTCATAGACGCTTCAGTTCTGTCGAATAATCCATCCAGCTGCTTCGTGAGTTTGATATTGTTGAAGAAGGAAGTGGATCAAACTAATCGAAGAACAGATGTGAACTTACAGCCATGAAACTATTGAATTAGTTATATTAAATGGGTATATACAGGGTGTCCTGCGACCATATGAACAAACTTTGTCACGTTATTCAGCATGTCAAAAGAAACAAAAAATGTAATATAACATGTGTCCTATCTCATTCCGTTTTCGGTCTGTCTGTCTGTATGTGTTTTTTACAAAATACTTAATATTTTTAGAAGTAGAAAAGATATTGAGCTCAAACTTTGTACACCTATTTGTTGCGTAACCTTTTATCACTGAACGAAAAATTAGAACAATATTTAAAATATTTTCAAAATGGCGGCCGTTTATAATTTTTAAAGTAAAATATCTCAAAAACCGCTAACTTTACAAAACAATTACAAGAGACAAAAGGTTTACTTTTTTTATGACAAACTCAACGGTTTTTAATTTTTTCTGTAGCTTAAAGGACAACAGAGATATTGATAAAAAGAAGGAAAAATGTATTTCTTGGTAGTTGTAAACAATACCCAGAATTACTCTAGAAACAAAATATTTTAAAGTTATTTTGAGGTAAATAATAAGTTATTCGCATAATGTTCCGAGTACTTTCTGAGCTGATTCCACTAGCAAAAATAACGAAAAAAGTTAATTTATTCATAATTCTGGAAATGCTTCGTTAGAGAGTTACAGCTAGCGAAAGATTTCACCCGTGTTTCAGATTACTCACAGAAACGAATCCCTATTAAAATATTTAGGGCGTTAATTAAGGTGTAAAATTATTGAAATAATGCTAAACATTATTAATTTGGTAAGCCTATTTTAAAAGCAAAGTGCAATACATTGCATTTGAGGTTAATTTGTTCATAAGTTATTATTTAATTGTAACTATAATTGATATTATTAATTAAATTGTATGTAATTTTCTTAGTTATCCTTCAGCCAATAAGAATAAATTATTCATCATGTTATTTGTCTTAAAATTGTCTAACTTTTTTGTGTCTTAACGTTTTTTGATAAAATTTGTAGTTTAATAATTATTTAATATTAATAATATTCACATGCTGAATAACGTGATAAAGTTTGTTCATATGGTTGCAAGACACCCTGTATTAACAATTACTGCAGTTACAGCACTGGGACTTATTTTATTAAATTTATATGCTCATTTTACGTAAATTAAATGAAATTAATTTAAATTTTACACCTTAATTAACGCCCTACATATTTCAATAGGGATTCGTTTCTGTGAGTAATCTGAAACACGGGTGAAATCTTTCGCTAGCTGTAACTCTCTAACGAAGCATTTCCAGACCTATGAATAAATTAACTTTTTTCGTTATTTTTGCTAGTGGAATCAGCTCAGAGAGTGCTCGGAACATTATGCAAATAACTTTTTATTTTAGCTCAAAATAACTTTAAAATATTTTGTTTCTAAAGTAATTCTGGGTATTGTTGACAACTACCAAGAAATACATTTTCCGTTTTTTGTCTATATCTCTGTTGTCCTTTAAGCTACAGAAAAAATTAAAAACCATCGAGTATGTCATTAAAAAAGTAAAATTTTTTGCCTCTTGTAATTTTTTTGTTAAGTCAGCGGGTTTTGAGATATTTTACTTTAAAAATTATAAACGGCCGCCATTTTGAAAATATTTAAAATATTGTTTTAATTTTGCATACAGTGATAAAAGGTTACGCAACAAATAGGTGTACAAAGTTTGAAATCAATATCTATTCTACTTCTAAAAATATTAAGTATTTTGTAAGAAACACATACAGACAGACAGACCGAAAACGGAATGAGATAGGACACATGTTATATTACATTTTTTGTTTCTTTTGACATGCTGAATAACGTGACAAAGTTTGTTCATATGGTCGCAGGACACCCTGTATAAATGTGTTATTGGGTTTAATTTATGTATTGCAGCTTGGTCAATATTATAGCCTATAATAAAGCAAAAAGTGTGTATATTTCTTTTTTTAATACGATTTAACTCAAGAACTATTCCCAATTTGATAAAAATTGTATTAATGTGTTAATCATAATAAAATTTGCTATGTTTCATAACGCGTTATATTCAAAATGTAAATATTCGGTGTTTGAAATAATCCAGAAAATTGATAGTTACAAGCATTCCGTACCGTCACCCGAACCGAATATTTTACCAAAATAATAACAACACATTGTACAACTATTGGGCGTTATCTAAATTAAACTAACTATTAATTAAAATTGGAAGGTGGCTAGGCCCCCGGTTGAGAGGATTATAAAAAACTATTTTGTAAATAAAACAAATAATGCCAATTACTTATTCTGCTTTTCAGACTATTCATTTAAAACTAACTTGACATTAAAGAAATCAATTTTATACACAGTACCTGGTTAACGAGTTATACAAATTGAAATTTAAAAAAATTCATAAACCAAATTGAGATATTCAAAATATATATTGAGCAGAAATTGATAAATTTTAAATATACCTTTACATGTATATATTTACATGTTCCTTATAGATGTTTTTTGTACTGATAAACCTCCTATAATTATGTTTAATTTTGATCTTATCTAAATAAATCAAATTTAATATAGTTCACCTTTAGTTAAATTTTCGAAAAAACCTATAAAAAAGAATTAAGTTCAGCTGTTAAAACAGACTAAATCTGGTTTAATTTAGCTATAACAATTAGTCACCATTCCGAATATTGATTATTAATTATTATTATCCTCCTGAGACCCAGAAAATTTTGTGTCATCATTTTTAAAAATAATGATATTTTTGAACAACCTATATAGTTGCTGTACTAGAAAAGGTAAAAGTTTTAAAATGTATTGTTTATTATAGGTAGCAATCAAATTTTATTACTGTCCTCTTTTGAGGACATTGGGTTCATGAAGGGCCAATTTATTCTCAACATTGTAGTCAGCTATTTTAATGAATTAATTTACTTAAAAGTTAAATAAATATAATTACAATACGGTCACAATGAAAATAAGACTACATGAATATAAATAAGTTAGTATGTATAATTTTTAGAAAGTAAACTGCATAAAATATAATGAACTTCACTGTTTATTTTTATACATTATTTTCCAGAATTGTAAAAATTTGTGTAGCCAAGAACATGTAACAGTTCACAGTTTTATTTATTTGAATGAAATAATAGTAAACAGTTATTTGTTTTGTACAACCTCTCCAAACACAGGAAAACACCACATTTCACACATTGTATTGTTGCTGATTATCAGTATAATTTATTACAATATTTTCATTTTATTCGTCAAGTTCGTCTTCAAATTCAGATAAATTGCCACTTTCAATCAAATCATAAATTTTACTAGCACTTAAAACATTCATTTTGAATAATAACTTAAAATAAATATGATTTTTATCAAAAGCCTACCAAAAATTAATGACCTCATAGTTTGCCAACAAACACTACACAGACTTGAGGCATAGTCCCAGAGTCCTCGTTTTGGGATCCTTGTTAAAGAAAGATTATAAAATAAAAAATACTGAAAATCACAGTTTAAACAGTTGCAAAGTAACGACAAAACATACAAAAATTATTGTTTTTACTCATTTAAATATTAGAAACACATATGATAAAGTCTCAAAAAGAAATCTAAGCATACACCATTTAGACAAGAATTCCATCAAAAATCAGCTGACCTAAGTAAATATGTTGTAAACAGTTATTAAATCTCTCATCAGAATGCATCTGCAACTGTCCTCAAACAAGTATAGTGGGTTTAAATGAAGTAATAGAAGGATCTTCATTAATATATGGTCAAAACCTAATGTCTTGATATGGGGACAGAATTAGCTTTCGGGTCTCAAGAGGATTTATATTTAGGACTTAACGTCTTCAATATTTCACTATCTTCGCTAATCGATGGCCGTTTCGGCTATTGTCAAGTTTATGATCAGGTTTCCCTTCGTAATTTACACATAATTACACAACGATTTTTTAGCTTTATTGTGTAATCGTTGTGTAATTACGTGTAAGTGTTTGTGTAAATTACGAAGGGAAACCTGACAATAAACTTGAAAATAGCCGAAATGGCAGTCGTTTAGCGACGGTAATGGAATATTGAAGACGGTAATTCCTAAATTTAATTTAGCATTGAATTTAGGCCGTTGACTGACTGTCTGGTTTACTAAGTGAAGATTGTTTTTGACACAGACGGCATTTGAGCTTGATTAGATTACGGAGTTTCTTATTCGATGAATTTAAGATTTCACATTAATTATTTGACAGTGTTTTAACATTTTAAAAGAGAACTTGGAAATCTTGGCAACGAAAAAATCTTTAAGACGCCATTTCCGTAAGATGATGAAGCAAGAGTAACTGCATAACTGCATCGCTGTACGCTTGCGCTGAATTGGTTTTGAAAGACTAGCTAGTGGGTTTACAAATCGTCTCAACAGATGACATTTTTTATTTAAAATTTATGATTTTTAGACATACATTCCGCGAAGGTTAAATAGCGTAATATACCCAATATAAAAATGCCTTCAATTATTTAAAAATTATGGGTGAACAGAGAATTAATATTATGACTCCCAAGCATAGTATTGCGGTAAACCACTTGAATGGAAAATATATTGTTCGTACCTAATTCACAAAATTTCAGATTTACTATTGTTTTCTGTAAACTACACACTAATTCTATATTGTATGATTGTATTTCAGTCAGTAAAGGAGTTAAGTTCATATTACTAAGATGGAGTTATTTACTCCAATTTATGGTATATTAAAAGTTGTACTTGTGATTTTTTTGCAACCAATTGACTGAAAACTTATTCAGTTTAAACCTGTAATAATGTGTCAGAGTGTCTTGAACTGTTGGATCTGATTTTGGATTAAAGAAATATTGTTCGGTTAACTATGAAAAATGTGTAAGTTTAACCTAAAAACAAAATTAATAATTGTGATACATTTTGAAATTGTATGTTAGAAGAAGGTTTGAGCAACACAAAATACTAAGCGGAAGCCTAAATGTCTATTTATATCATATCACGTTTACAATCTTAAAAAATGTTTAATTTTAACCCCCGAGCAAAAAGAGGGGTGTTATAAGTTTAACGTGTGTATCTGTGTGAATTTATCTGTGTATCTGTCTGTGGCACCGTTTATTCCGTTTATAAACCGTTTTTTATTTTATTGTTTTTTATTTTTTTAGGTGACTTGATCGAGAGTGTTCTTTACCGAAGATAAAAGCAAATCTGTTTAGCCTTTCGGGTTTATTAAATTTTTAATATATTCAACATGGGCGAAACTTGATACAACTGCTAATCGAATAAATTGCTGAGGCTAATGCAATTACGAACTCAATAACATCTTTTTTTACCTCTAATCAGAGACTATCCTTATCAATATATACATGTATATATAATCCAAATACCACTCACTGACTCACCACGAAATCTCAAAAATCACAGAACAGATTGGAATGAAATTTGGTATGTAGCTTCCTCTAGGGCCGTAGGTGCTCGCTAAGAAAAGTGTTCAAAAAATTATAAATTTTAGTGGGGATTGGGGGGATCAAAGCTACTAAAAATCCCCATAAGAAATACATAGTGTAATATATTTATTGATATATTTTTTGTTGTTGTTTATATACATCTAACTTTGATTTGTCTACCCGTGCAAAGCCGGATAGGGCAGCTAGTGTCTGTATATTTGCGAAGACCTCTTTCATTTCCAATATTTGTGATTCTGTCTCGAGACAGATTTTGTTTCACCAATTTGCGTTTTGCATCCTGTACTAGTAAAGTTGCAATTTAAATCAATATAGCTCGCAGACTAAGCCTTGCAATTATATCAACACTTACAGATCGTTGTGTGACGAGAATGTCATTCATCACTGTTACCAACTATTGCAATTTGTTCGTAGAACTCCCAATTAACCCAATTTATCAACACAGAATGTGGCTGAGTTTCGTTTAAAGCGAATGTAACGTGTTGGTTTTTAATATCTAAATTATATAAATCTATAACCTAGACCTGCGGTAGATGCTTTTTATTCGATTTGAAATGTTTTATTTTCATAACTAGAAAAATGTAAAAAAGATGGGTGAAAGCTCGTAGCAAACAAATGTGCTTGCTGTGTTTGTTCTGAGTAATTCAATGATTCGTTTCAATAATATGGGTATGTTAAAATATAATTTGTTTATGATTAAAGTGCAGAGTCAACAAAAAGGCACAGCTTCAATCCAATATTATGGAATATTTAAATAATCCACTTAGAAAAACTGAACTAAGTTTCTCTTTTAATACAATGTTGGCCGACACTTGTAATAGGTAATTTTGTATAAGGTAAGTGAATGTTACACTAAAAGTGGTCGGCCAACATTGTATTAAAAGAGAAAGTTGTATAGAGAAAATTAAAGGAATTAATGAATGTGAATTATACGCATTTTAAACTTTAATTGCAAAGTTATTTCGGTATCATGTAGTGTACCAGATAAGCGTATCTTCAATCACAGTCTCCCGAAAGTTTGAATTTCCATGTTTTTTTAGACAACAATAAATGAATTATATTTACTAGTGGACCGTTCAATGCTTCGCTATTGCTTGATTTACCTAACCTAAAATTATATTCAGTTTTTGATCCAAATCAGTTGTTGATCAAAATCAGCTGTTGATCAAAATCAGCTGTTTTAAGCTTTTCATACGAACAGCTGTTTTTGTGCCCCTGATAAAAGCAAAAGAAATCTTTCTTCTTCTTCCTTAAGATTGACCTTCCATAAGATTAACATGGCAACTTTGAGGGCCACTGGGGCGAAGCCCTTAACATACATTGAGCTCATTTTAAGGGAAGCACAACTTCAGAGTGAGCTCTGTAAAATGACACCAAAAACATCAAAATCGGTTAAAAACTCTAGGAGGAGTTCTACTCACAAAATAACCACTAGCAAATTAATTATGTACTAGTGGCTTGTAGGGGCAATAGCCCCTATATAAAGACTATATTTCTAGGAGCAATACCTCTTCGTGATGACCTACCTTTGCGAGGTGGTCTTCCAGCGTTGTTCATTACAGTAAAAAAGTACAGTTGAAATAATTTTATAATGTGTTTAATCATATAGCCTAAGTTTTGATTTTAATTCTCACTTTGAAACAAAAACACAGCTACAATAACAAAAACATCACAAAACTGCACATTCATGTGTTGTTATGATAGCTGAATTTTCTAATTTATATACGTACAATCACCTGTTTTTAACACTAAAATCACTTGATTTACACCTATATATTCCCATGTTATTTAAATGGGAATTATTATATACAATCACCTGTTTTTAACTCTAAAATCACCTGATTGACACCTACATTTTTATTCCCATGCTATTTAAATGGTAATTATTTTATTCCGTAACAAATTTTCGTGACACAATTAACAAAAATGAATATTTTCCCCCAAAACTTCATGCCCAGATCTCTAAAATGAGACCTCTCCCAGCTTTCTACGACCTACCGTTCGCTTACAATTTAATTTGCAAATTTGGGCTTACGGAATTAGATAAATATAAAGTATTTATATAACAGTTTATAACCTCAATACAAATCTTATAACGTATTATAGGCTACATTAGTTCTTTAACTCATATTTAGAAAAAAATTATCTTCGCAATACTTATATTGATTGAAGTTGTAAACATAACCCCAAAGTATAATCTGCGCTAGGTTTTGTTTGCGTATTACAGATGATGGGTGAAATCAGCAGTTATATTATATTATTAAGTTAAACGAATATTTATTTCTTCTTTAAATGTTACACCTGTGTATGCCCATGCTATTTAAATGGGACTTATTTTATTCCGTAACAAACTTTTGGGACAGAATTAAGAAAAATGAATATTTTCCCCCAAAACTTCATGCCCAGACCTCTAAAATGAGACCTCTCCCAGCTTCCTACGACCTACCGTTCGCTCTGAATTTCATTTTCAAATTTGGGCTTACGGAATTAAATATATAGATAGATGTTTGTAAGTATGAATCTACGAAAGTAGATTTATGTTTGTGCAGAAAATCTTTTCTCTGTACTGCTACAAATGTCTATTAAAAACGGAATTTTGGGTTGGTACTTTTGTAAACACTGCAACACAATTTTCAATCAGAATTGTACTGTTTTTTTTTTAAACTGTATTTTTAGTGATTCTAAACTGAGTTAAACAGATTTTGGCCAACGAAAATACAGAAACAAATATTAAAAAAATTGATCCTCAGTAATATTATAAATGTATGTATTTCTACATACAAGTACGTATTCTTTATTGTAATAATGCGTTGATTTTCAAATATATATTATTTGAACTATTAGATAATGATATGTATCAAAATAAAGCGTTTGGTCTTAACAAATTTCTTTTTTAATTTTACTTATTTTGTTTAGTTTAAACACTTAATATTTGATCTAACTGATTAAAGATGTTCAGGGTTGGTACAATAATCCGCTATTTACACTAACACTTCTAAACTTTCATGTCGACTATTTTTCAGTGGTATTTCTACAAACCGCTGATTTCATTCTATTTTGTATTTTGAATTTTTGGGTTATGTTTTTGTTTAGTAGTATTGCTGGTAATTTTTAGCCTTTATTAAAACTACTTTTATATCATAAACTTCAGAATTTAGTATATAAATTTAATACTATTTACTAACTTAGGTTTAGAGTTATTTATTAAAAGAAATTCTAAAGTATGTGTGTAAGAGATGAAGGGGGGTGGTGGTTGATGAGCCGTAGGTTTCCCCTGTTTCTTAATAAATATATAAAATTAAATATAATATAAACGTATTAGAATTAGGACAAATATTCTTCTATGCTGACATTAAATATATTATATTGATAGTTCCAACTGATAAGCAAACAATTTTGTGAAAAACATTTGTTTCGTTTTTATGTAAACCTATAACACTATATTCACTACATATACCTAACATACATTTACGGAGATTTCTAAAAATATTCCTGATGTCACCTACTTTAATTTAATGTATTAAAAGATTTCAACCAACAACATTCCACCTATAACTTGTTATAAACTAAAGTCTGGTAAAGCCAATGAATAAACTTAGTTCATTCGAAATCAGAATGAAAACATAAATAGCAGTTATCGTGTTTGAGAACGTCTTCCTTATTGGAGTTATACAGTTAGATATGAACACGACACTACTCGGTTTCAGAGATATAATGCCATTGCGTGGCTGTCACTCTGTACCATTTATGTCATTTATATATGTCTAGACATGATGCTATCAGACATAAATATCTAGAGCTATACAATGAGAAAGATACTTACAAATTTAATTGTTAGTTTTAAACCACCGTTTTTATTTACCAAGTACTAATTATAAAAACCAAGAAAGAATTTGGAATCGAAGATAGTACTTTTATTTTTATTACGTGACGTAAAATATCTGTACATTTTATATATTTTCAAAAGGATTAGAAGAGGTAAGTATTTAAAGGACTAATATTCAAATTAAATTTGACAAGAACAGGTTTCTCATGTGTGATATATAATATATATATGTATACATATTTATTTATTGATTTAGTTTTTAGTTTACTAACTGCATACTATGCATTTCATAGTAAATATGCATGTATTTACTATATTAATACATACACACCCGACTGGATCAACCAGTTTGACATAACAATAACGAATATTATATTTAATTAAGTGTCTACAAATATTTCACTCTGTATACTTACAATTAGTTATTAATTGAGGTTGAATTGAGATTTCATTTTTCTAATACTTTTGAAGGTAAAAGAAATAAAACGTTACAATAGGGAATCGTACAGTACTAAATATATGTTCTGCATAACCAAAACTGTTGGTACCAGAGGTGACGTATAAACCTGCACCATCAAACATCTTGCTGAACTTTATACATAAAACAGGCAAATATTAATTGTTTAAAGTTACTTGTGTTCACCTTGCACAACAAGCGATGCATCGCTCTGAAAGAGAACGTTTTCAGTAGTTTACCTATGTAATCGAACATCTATCCCTTTCTTGTTTTTCTCATTTCAAATATAGAAACATTTCTAGCAACTTACTGAGATTAAAAAAATATAAATACACAGGGTGTTTCAAAAAGTACTTTACAAATTTGAAAAATCATATTAATTTATTCAGAAAACCTTCAGAGGTGTTAGTGTCAATCTGTAAGGAAATACATCACGTTTTTTACCTTACACTAAATATGCTCTATATGGCTTCCGTTGGTGATCCTGCACACACCCCATCTTTAGTCAATTTCCTCCCAAACTCGCTGTAACATTACAGGAGTAACTTGCTCAGCGGCGGCATAAATTCTCGCTCTAAGCTCAGGTAGAGAAGCCGGCAAACGAGGCACATAGGCGATATCCTTGATGAATACCCAAAGGAAAAATCTAGCGGTGTCCAGTCTGGTGAACTTGGGGACATTTCGTTAGATGTGCTTGGACGGCCTGGTAATTTCGTATGTCGTATTAATCGAACTTATTAGAAACCGAACAGCCTATTTCTACTAAACATTTATGTCACTCATAAACTGTAGGCCTACTAGGAATATCTTTAGCGTACTTGGTACGGAAATTACGCTGAACTGTTGTCGCCGACTTCAATTTTTTCGAACCAAAACACACAGCAAGTGAAGTGAGCCATCGGGTCCAGTCTTCGGGTCCAGTGGAGGCAGCCATCTTTGACGCAACTGCCGCTAACGCTCGTGACGGTGCGATTCGGCACTAGGGAACTATGCGAGTCAAAACTTGAGGTGTTTCCCTACAAATTGACACTAAAATCACTTCTTTAGTTTATCTGAATTAATTAATATGATTTTCAAAGTTGTAAAGTACTTTATGAAACACCCCGTACATTATCACGTAATTTTAATATTTTCAGAGTTTCCTAAAAGAAATATCCAAACTAATTAACCAAGAAATAATTTTAATAAAACACAATTATTGTTTTCAATGATAAATACTACATCTTTTACCAAAAGTATCAAAATTTAGAGTGGTTTTTTAGATTTTACTAAAAATGTATACTTGGTATACAATACATAGGCACTTTGCATGTTTTCTAGTATCTGTTACTAAGTTTACCTGTGTTAGCAGAGCAAAGTAATTATTGTTCAAATAGCAAGTAATTGAAAGATAGTTATGACTCTGTACTTATTTTTGTATTCATTGTGTATAATATTTAAATGATAAACAATAATCCTATGTCACTCTGTGCTGGTGGTTGAAATAATCGATCTTGCACGACTGCTTGCGAATAAGATTAATCTAATTTTGTTGTAATGTTACATTTTTATTTATGTTTCAGGCTTCTCTATTTAAAGAATAATGAAGGCATTTGTTTTTAATTTCATGAAGTTACGTTAATCTAAATTGGTTTATATAGCATATCTGTTTATTTGTATCTTGTTTTTGAGGTCTTGTGTTTACGTAACCTTATAACAATCTAACAGCTGATATATTTTTACACCTTCACTAATAAATCTAACAGCTGTTGTTGAAGCACTGTGATAATATTTCTTACTTATATACATTAAACTTATATGGACCAATAATTAAAAGGCAATAGTTTGTAAACAAAAACAGGTATCTGTATGATATTCGTCTTAAAGCGACCGTTTCCATAATACATTATTATTTGACAAAAATCAGGAAAATATTTTTTGATAAAATTATTCTGGGAATTGCTCTTAGATTATACGAGCTAATTCGCTCTTAACCAGTTATACAAGTAATTATTATACAAACTAATTTATAGTAAGGTGAAATATTATTGTTTTTGTAGACGTTTGAGCATATCTTAAGAAATGTATGAACTTATTTCACTGGTGAATAATTTATACTTTTAACTTAGAGGCACTTAAAAAAAACATATTTTCTATTATAATGCAGATTTTTTAAAACAATGTAGTACCAATTTTATTCTTTCCTCAAAAAACCTCTTAGATAATTATGTATGAAATACTGAAATACCACCTTCTATAAAATATACACTATTAACTGGATCCATAACTTTAAAGCAATAGCTATCATTGTTACATCAGTTGTTAGTAATAGCACGAAAACTATTTAGTTTAAACTGTTCTCTAAGTTTGTAACGTAATATAAAATATTCATAAATAAAATAATATTACCCGCTGACGAGATAAATCCAAGATACTGAGATGACATTGATTTGATTTAGTCTTAAGATAAAACGTAACTTAATATTATTAAAAACAGGAACCTTTAAATATGTATTATATTAAACAATGTAAACAAATAAATCAGTTAAATGCCTATGATAGTTACCCTAAAACCAAAATATTTTATGAAATACTCTTGTTTAGGTACTTTTGTAAAATATATGCTTTGCCTCGTGTACTATTTATACGTTATTAAACTAACCCATAAGCAGGTTTGTATTGTACTGTATGTCTCATAAGACATTAATTCCCATTTTTAAATTTATTTATGGGTAAACAACGTTTTACCTAAAATATAGGCATACTTCATTATGTTGCTCACAATTGTGCTAGGACGCAGAGCATAGTAGTTATCGACAATGAAAGTTTGGCTAACGATGATTGCAGAATTGTTAAATTCTTTGTATTTACAGGCAAACTAAAGAAAGCAATGCACGTCTCCAGGCTTACATTATACATTCGCCGATTTCTGCAAGTAAAATCACAAAGAATTCAAATGTTATCTAAGCGCAATTTTGGCCCCTACAGGCTGTAGGAGTAAACAGTATTTAATCGTTCGAAGAAAAAAATTGTTTGGAAGATATTAACTGTGTGTCTCTCTAAATTTAATGTTAAAATAAAATTTTGTTTTTCTAAAACCTTTCCGTAGAAATATCAACGATAGGATTTTCAGGGTAACTAGTTGATAGTTTAACTTAATTTTCATGAATAAACACGTGGATTTTACTGAGAATAAACTGCGTCAAATGCTTAGAAAATCATTGTTGAGCTTTTCAGATACCTTCTCATTAGAACTACGAGTTAAAGTTTTTACGGTTTGAGATGGTACTAAGATATAATTCTAAGACATATTGGGAAACTCTATTGAATTAGGGAACAGTTTTACTTTCTTGAATCAATTTCACTAAACCTTTAGAAGTCTTTTTTATAAACGATTTCGAGGAAAAGCTCATCCAAATGCTTTGTGAAGTAGTAATGTAAGTTTTTCGTAAACGATCAAATAATTGTACTTTGTAAACGACAAACTTTTTAATGATATGAAACAGCACTACGCAATAGATAAATTTTATAAAAACTTGTTACAGAAGAGTTTCTAGCCGTTGTCTATAACACAGACTCAGCAACGTTTGTAACAAAGTAATAATTATTATTCTGAAAACTCTACATTCTTTTTTTTTTAACTTAACTACTATGGTTTTAATCTAATAGTTTTTATACTACAAAATAATTGGCTTCAGACTCTAAAATAATTTGTCTGGAAACTATTTAAAATATAATGATAATAAATAACCAAATATACTGTAAGTGATTCATTATTAATTTCCTTTTAGAAAACTTATGCGTTTAAGTACCTGTAAACGTATATTTGTACCAGTATTATATTTGTATATAGAATAAGTATTAAATATGGAATATATTATAATTTATAAAAGTATACAAAACAAGTTTATTATAATTTAAAACAACGGTGGACGAAAAAATTTAACTAAACTAATCCAAGTATAGTATTATTAAAATATTTCTTAAATAACATTGTTGTCACTAGATTAACTTTTCTAATGACAAATACATCATCTTCTTAGAATTTTCTTAGTTTCAAGTCTAACATTTCTGGACAAAAGAACCACGCCAAACCAATACAGTTTTTAGGGAATAAATTAAAATGCACTTAAGCATATAAACCAGAGGTACCCAATGACGGGGTCGCGGGATGATTTTTTAGGGTCACGGCCTGTTTCCGCGATTATAGAATTTACAACTCTAATGATTATATTGGTATAATAGAAAAATTAACAGCCAAGCACTTGTTCTAGGAGAAAGGAAGGGGTAAGCGGTAAGACGGACAAGTGATCTGCATTGGAAGAACTGTCCGGCGCTCTAGGCGATTAGGCGATGCAAAGAAGTCGTACAGGGCTGTTTGGAAGGATTACAAAAGAAAATCCAGAAATCATTACTGTGCATTGATTTTTGCAAAGGGAGAATCCAGCTTCTTAACAACTGCAGCCAGAACTGAGTTCCGTTCTCAACGTTGCAGTACAAATACAAAATTTCATAAAATCAAGATCGTTAATTGTGTGAAGAAATTGGTGCATGAAAATCTGCTGTTTCACTCTGAAGTTTGCTGGATGTCTCGAGGGAAGATTTTAAATCCCGTTGTTGAATTGAAAGGTGAAATCGAATCTCTTTTGTAAAAAAAGGACCACATTTAGGCCACAAATTTATGGATAATATCTGGTTGGCACGCTTGAATTGCTTAAGCTTGAGTGACTTAGGTCGTTTGGTCACTTAAACAATAGTTGACACCGAGGAGTCTATTTCTGCCTTCAAAAGTAAACTGGATCTTTGGAACAATAAATTGCAGTGACAGCACACAGCTTCGTTCCCCGATTTAAGCCTTTTACTGGATAATTCAGAGGATATCTCCTCAGGGTGTGTCATTGCAGCTATTTAACTAATCTTCGTCAAGAAATGGACATACATATGCCAACTACAGTTAGTTAATCTCAACACAGTTGGGTTCGAAATCCATTTATTGTAGATGTCAACAAAATTGGAGAAACAATACCGGAATTTCAAGAAGAGTTTACAAGTAAAGCAAGTACAAAACAAAACCTATTTGAATAGTTGTCACTTTCACAATGTTGGTCGCAGTTAACAGACCATTCCATTTTAGTGAAAAGACTCTTCTGCGGTTTCCGACAACGTATCTATGTGAGCAATGCTTCTCAATTTTAGTTGTGGTCAAAACCAAAGCTCGCAACCGATTGGATCCGTAGCATGGTTTGCGATGTCCTTTTAACTAAAAACTTTCACCCGAGAATCGCTGAATTGATGGATAAGATGGCGCAAACCCATTTTAGCAAACCAATTGATCTAAATTGGCTTTTATCATTTGTTTAGTTATTTAATTTCTTTTAGTGCCCTGTTCTCATTCTGATTTTTTTTTACTACTTGTCACGTAGGCAACTAATTTGTAAATCTTTTATTTTCTATATTACTTTTACTGTACGTTTTTATACTTAAATTCTTGAATAAACTACTGAAATTTGAATTATTGCTGCACATTTTTCTGAACAATCTTTTTATAGACTATTTTGTACATTGCGAGGGAAATTTAGTTTAGGGTCACTAAGGCTTTTTCAATTTTAAATTAGATCATGGTCAAAAAAGTTTGGGAACCCCTGTATAAACAAACCAACGAACAGGCTAATAGATATCTTACTATTATTAAAAGTTGTCGATTAAATTCAAATAAACAACTGAGTTTAACTCATCAAAACTTCTAATAAATGAAATTATAACTTACCGAAGTACAATGAATAAATCTTCTTCTACTATCTCTTACCTGAAAAAATAAGAACTCCAATTACCTATATATTTACAAAAATGTAACAAGCAAATTATAAAAAATAAAATTTTATCCATTATAACACAACGTTTTAATATACGAGTATCTTTTGAAAAAATGATGAATTAGAATTTGGAACGCTTCACTCACGAACTCCCTAACGGCGCGGCGAAGCAACTGCAGAGTATTATGTAGTCTTACAGTTTAACGGAAACTACAATTGATAATTCCAGAGGCATTTAGATAGGAGTACGTGGTAGCGGTAGCAGGACCTTTAAGATCTATCCTGACAAATACACAGTAAGGCCGGCGTTTTTGCATGAATGACAGGTATTTCATATAATTGAGGTACACATTCTGTATATATTCCTTACAGAATATTATTGCTGGAGTAAACAATGATGAATTAATTAATGCTGTGAAGATATGAGGGATTTTGTTATTAAGATATAAACCAGCGATTTGAGTAGATCTAGAATATGTTTTTAGTTTATTTCTCATAAATAACTCACATAACTGTAAAATGTATTTTTTAATTGCTATTTCCTTCTAATATCTTACTTTACACAACATAAAACACTAGGAATAAATATTTTTTTAAACTTTAAAATATACAAACCGTTTTTAATTGACTTCTTTACTTAAGACATATATAGTGGCTCTAGTTATCCACAAAGTAAGTACAAAGAAAATCTCAAACTATATATAAATAGTTAGACCTATATATATATTTAAAAAAACGCTAACACCTACATCATTTAAAACCTATTGACCATTATTATTTCGTGTAGACTTTATGATTTTTTTTAATATCCCATTATTTTTATAAAAAATTCCTGACATTCAAGCATAACTTCGCATGCGTCAGGATCCGGTGATCATTACACCGATAAAAGTAATCCTGATAAAAACGCTTGCTCTACTGCGCATGTGCCAGGATCCAGATCACCGCTAACCATACCACTACTCTACCCAGATTCAAGAGAATTTGACCTACTCAATTTGCATTTCCGTTAACATATAAAATTACAAGATTACTCATTCTTGGCACTTGGATATCGCACGAAACCCTAATTTTACCCACACCTTAAATGATGTATTTCTGTTACCCCTTTACTCAGTACAGTCACAACTAGAATGTCCATACTAACCTCAGTTTCAAACTGAATCCGATGAGAACAAACTTCTAGAAGGTACTGTACCCTGTCACCTTTTGATGATAAATTAAGCTTTGCCTGAACTGTAGCCTCCAGCCGGGTTTTACAACGACGCGATAATAGTTTCACAGCCAGACCTGTGCGTAAACCTCAAGTGTCAAGAACGTCAAACTGTATACAATAATCTATTTGCATTTGCTTTGCCGCGAGTCACCAAGGGGATTGCAGCATTGGCCCTTGGTTTTATTAAAATAAACAACATTTTTGCTAAAACTAAGTGTAAAAAAAGAATGAGTTGATTTTCTTCCCGATTTTCCTCCTTTCCGAAACATTTTTCATCTCAGTTTTCTGTTACATTTTACTTTATACATTGTGTTACTAATAGCGTACAGCCTATTATATAATAAAATAATATAATATAATAGTATATATATTCTATATATAATATACACTGTTTCCTATTTTTTAGGACTTCACAAATACTATGATTTTAAATCGTATTATTGGAAAAATAACGATGTTATAAACATAATTTACAAAAAAAATTATCGTCTAAGAATGTGTTATAAAAGTTAAAACCGAATCAGTCAAACCAGCCACCATGCTTACTAAACGATTCTGTTCGCACATAAAAATCGATTATAATAACAGTTTCATATAGCGAGTAAAACGTATTTAATCAATCGATTATACAAGCTATCACAGGTATTAGTGGGAACGTGTCAGATCAAGCTGTCAGGATGCTGCGGGATGTGTGAAATAATTGCCTAAATTGAACTTCCTTATCTCAGGGAGCAATGTCACTTCCCATGACCTGCTCCCCTCTGATATATCCATGATATGTCCTCTATCAATATATCGCTCAAACCTAACTTCAAACTATGCATTCAAACAGATATTCCTAGTCATAAATTCTCTTATAATCATACAAAAATATATTTCATAGATTGTTGTTTATTTGTTCATTTCTGTTTTATCATTATTTGTGATATTTAATCTCATATTTCTAAGCTTGAATTAATCACTTTTTAACCCACTTCCAATTGAAGTGATACAGGACTTTGTAGCACCTGACATAAACATTGTCTATATATGTATTTAATTTTTCGTTTACCATGTAGCACAATTTTTGTGTCTTTAACAAAAACAATTTATATTTTATCATTATTATTGATAAAAAATAGACATTTTGTTTGATACTTAGAAATCTAGCAATACCAAAATTAGTCAATCTAATATAACCGACAAATTTTTTTCAAATTGTAAAAAGTACAATTTGAATAAAGAAAATTTGATCTGATTTATTTTTCTCATTTTAAAGTGGGTGTACTTAAATTATGTTGATAAAATAACTAAAAAATATATGATTTTAAAGGTACAATATATTTCACTGCAATAATTGAAGTGTTTTTAGCGGTATTTTAAAACACCCTTTATAAGTTCCATTTAATATTATTATGAACATATCAGTATTTATAGTATTTCAACGTTGTAAGCTATTACATATTGTGGAGTAATTTGGGTTTGTAAAAAAGATAGTTTATAAAGATTTTAACGTTGATTTCAACAAATACTGCTTCATAAACTATATTTTTACAAGACTTTAAGGTAAATTTCTCACAATGTTAAATCTGAATAATAAAACTTTATTTCACAGACTTAAAACAATATATCATCCTCTTGTTAGGCTAAGTTCAATACTAAATTCTAAGAAGAGAACTGGACTAAAATATATTTAAATAAACTGCTTCGGCAAACACTTATAGTGGTTAAAGAATATATAACACTTATATATAAATATGTATAAAGTAAAATATATGTTAACTGTACAACTTAATTATTTACTTCATTAAAATGTAATTACTTAATTATTTGAATTTATAAGGAAAATATGGTTTAATAACCATATTTCCTTGCTAATTAAATATTATTTTCTTGATATGGACTGAAAATAAAATATTAAAGTTTACTTTTAGCGAAACTTTTAATGCAAACATAGAGTTATTCAGGTGGTTTAGTTTAATTAACATAATCAATGTTTCATATTACGTATACATTCAGACGAATACAATTATTTTAATATGCACTAAGAAGGTTTTCAACATCGAAAAGTTTAGTCATCCACAGGTGTAAAGATTGATTCGCAAATTCATTGAATTTAATATCTAAGGTTAAACCAACTAGTTGCAAAACCTCGCGAATATTTATGGTTGAATAATAAAACATTCTTATAAATATTATTACATATTGTATATTATTATTATATATTATAACTTTATTATATATATGGTTCTTAATTAGCTCAATGTAAAAAATAGTAAAACAAACTCTACTTTTGAGTAGAACGTTATTACTAAACGATTTTAGAAATAGCAGTTATCTTAGTGCATCATTTTCTCTTTGAGATTTAAAACTTACAATTTTTCATCTTTGTTGTTATTTAAAAACGTTAGTTAAGCTAAAATATATGTTTAAGGCTTGTTGTTCGTTAGCACAAAAGTGACGTATTGTGTATTACGGACGAACGTAGCCTGCATATAAAATGTCATGCTATTTATAATATTTTATTATCAAAAGATAATTATAAGCTGGTAATAACATATTTTGTTGTATCGTTACAAACACCCATTCTTACAAGAATGATCTTATACTGTTTTCATGACAATATATGATAAACAATTATTTTACAAACAAATCTACTAATAATTAATTCAAAATACTTTTAAACAAGTTCTCTATCAAAGTACTGCAGTTCAAACTTTAATGTTTGGGGAACAGTGGGTACAGGAGCTCAATCAGTCTAACATACTAGTGTTGGTTCCAGCCTAGTTACTGGCGTTCGGTTTACTTACGCTATACGCTGCTCCCCCGTGTTCATTAGTCTCACTGTCATAAAGTAAAAACTTTAAGTGAGAAAAAAAATCAAAATTCAGAAATCGAACAATTTTTGTTTTACTTCCACTAAATATACTACGCATTTAAAAAAATTGAGAATGCCTATTTTTTAAATAAACTTACAGTGACATGCTTACCTACAGGTGTTTCAGTAGGCCTGCATAAAGTTTAAAAGGATATGTAACATTAAAA
>JAGFPH010001619.1:30601-52215 GCA_018207615.1 Philaenus spumarius | reverse complement strand
ACAGTAAGAATTAAAGGATGTTCATTTATTTCATCCTCCGGTTTTCGTGGTAATGTATGAACACTGTTTTTTAAGAGCAGTTTTCAATATATCATACGGCTTTTTTGAAATGGAACTAAGGTAAATATCTGAATCCATTTTTTGTTTTTCACATTTTCATTTCTAGAAAACGAAAGTAAATTAATAAGTTTAAGAAGAAATATTTTTAAATGAATTACAAACTGGACAGTTATTTAAAAGGAACTTGTTTAACATTTGTTGACTTCTGAACTTTTACAACAAAGCGACTGTTATATCATTTAATCTGCCGCTTGAGGGAAGAATAGTACATTTAAAGTAAAATTGGTTCAAAAGAGGAGAAGTTGTTTTTATAAAGCGTTGTTATAGGATGCACGTAAATAATGCCTGAAAGACAATTTCATGTTTGATATCATCATCTCTAGATCGAAAACGTAAATAAACAAAATTCCCCAAAATAAACAGTATTGAAATTGAAGCAGCTGTGACTGGTTTTTAGAACAGGTGATTAGATTGTTGATCGTTGCCAGGCCAAGTTGCTTAATGATACTTTCTTTTGTAAGGTTAATTAACACAGTAATGGTTCTTACTAATCCAGATGCAGTTTTTATAGTTAAGCGTTATTTTAGTTCATACGGAACAGACAGTTCCAGGCATCCCAGTTTAATGCGAACTGCTGCAGAGTTTCAAGAACTTTTTTCACAAGCAGCCGCTAAGTACTGCCTCAATTATGGATGTTGTTGACAAGGTTTTTGATACGGGGAGTGTTTTGACTCAGCGTGAAGATGTGTAGGCCATCCAAAAAAGGCCACTTTGAATAAAAACCACCGTATATTTCTTTAGAAACTCCAGGAGTCAAAAAGTTAGAGTAGTGTATTGAGCATCAATGATGGCATAACCTGGATGTATGGTTTTCAGATGAAAGTCATGTATGCTTAAATGGATGATAAAGATGATAACAGGAATGATTTTACTGTAAACTAGGAACGTTACAGGAAAAAATCCTACAAAAGATCTGAAGAAGTTTTAAAACCAACCTGGCTTTTGGTCCCCAGTGGTTTTAACAAGATGGCGCCACCAGTCACACCGCTGTAGAATCTATTGATTTACTTCAAAGAAAGTTTGGCAACCACCTGATTTCCCGAGTAACAAAATTTCCATACCCATCTCTCTCGCCCGACTTGACTTTTATGTTGTGGGAATGATGAAAGGAAAGCTTCTCCCGAAATAACCACCGACTGCCATAATAACCTCCGAGCTTCTTGGAGAATAACTAGATATGTCATCACCATGCAACAATCCCTTTTCACCAACATGCTCAAAGATCTTCAAAACTTCACTACACTTGGCTAAAACTTATACACAACATTTGTGAGTTAAGAACTATAATTCGCAGGTACCTTATATATTTGTCTAAAAATAAAATAAAAAAGTTAAACTATTACGAGTTCGGTACTTTGCGTTTTGGCGAATACTGTATTTAGGTTTAAAAATACTTGTTATCAGGTTTATTCTTTTATCAGAGCTTTGAAGGTTTTAATCTTTTTACGTTAGGCCTACGACGTAAGGAGCTTTATGTTTGCTGTATGAAGTCGCTTCTACAGATCTTCTGCCAAGGAACGTAATCCTAAATTGCTCCTATCCTCTAAAAGTATTAATTTTATATTTAGAAAAATAATTTCAGTATTTACGATAGAATGCCTACTAATAAACTGTTGCATCCTTATGGAAAGTACAGGAAATTTAAATTGCACATCACAAGAGCTTTATTAGCTCCACAAAGGGTAGATGTAACAATCATTAACTAATGATCGAGTTCAAAAGAGTCGGGTCTTTGTGAAAATTTAAATATAGGGTTTGTATAATAATGTTGAGAGCGTCATCTTCATCTTACCTTTAGATAAAATTAGTTTTAAATGAGGTTGAATATGTTTTAGGTTTTCTAGTACATTACTAAAAGAACCAACGAGTGAAAACGTACAGGTTGCTAAAAAAACACGAAGGGAAAATGTGTTTATAGATCGAAGAAAACAAAAACAAAAAAGTTCCTTTGGCAATGAGGCATGTCTCGTTCCATTGACCGTCTTTCTCAGTATCTCAAGAACTGTATGAGATAAATACTTTTAATTTTGCATTGCCCCATTATCAGTAAACTAAATGAAATTAATTAACAGCTATCCAATTTCTCAAACAAATCAACTTTTCGGAGAACATATTTATTTACCTGTTCACAAATTGTTTCATATCTGTGAAACCTCAATAGTGAATAAAGATAGTTTCAGACCGCAGGCAAAGCCACAATGACTAGTAAAGAAATTATGTCTCTAATATTGGAATGAGATAGTATTATTATGCAACGTCGGATTTGCATTATTGTGTTTCGTGTATGCAGTACAAACTGTTTAGTATTATGGTCGTAAGACCAGCGAGTTATACAGGGTGTAGAAAGGGTCTGGAAATGGTTTAATATTTCGTATATAAAGAAACTTTGAAGGTAGATGTGATTGAGGAGCCTACTCTATGTAAAACTACCATTTTATTAAGATTTCAAAAAATGTATCTGCCGTTTTAAAAATAACTTTGTTGTCTTAAATGGGAAGGTGGTCATTTAGCGTGTGATTTAGGCGGATTACTATTTTTTTAAATACTAATTATTATTCTTTTTGGATTTAGAATTAAATAAGATTTCAAACGATATGTCACACAACGATGTTTGGGAATACATACAATTATTGAGTTACAGCCATTTTGATTTTTTCGAAATTTAATTCGAGTAGTTCAACTAATTATCGTTGTGTGACATATCATTTGGAAACTTATTTAATTCTGAATCCAAAAAGAATAATAATTATTATTTTAAAAAAATAGTACAGCAAAATGGGTCAAAATCGGAAAACACGATTTCGTTGTTTTTTGCCGCCATTTGTAATCGGTTAAAGATATGGATGTGCAAATTTCACCGTTGGTTTTCTCTTGAAATTATACATCGAAATGATGTCACATGATCACCTTCCGATTAAAAAAAACAAATTTACATTCAAAATGGCGGATCCAAGATGGCGGATACATTTTTGAAATCTTAACAAAATAATATTTTTACATAGGATAGGTTCCTAAATCACATCTACCTTCAAATTTTCTTTATATACGAAATATTAAACCGTTTCCAGACCTTTTCTACACCCTCTATGTATAGTGTGCATCAGTATTCGCACCTAAGAAACGTAAAGGAAATATTTGTTTAACCACTGCTAATGTAAGTTTTGTTTGCGGTTAATTTTTTTAACAAAAGAAAAGAAACAAAAACAAAAAACTCAGTTGAAGCAGTTGGAGATATAACCAAATTTTAAAAACAACAAATGTGCATCTTCTACAGCCCTTTAGTTTGACCAACCGTACGACATATTAAATTGTCTTAGATATATTTTCGTTTTAATTTCACCTGATGTTCTTGTAGAGTTTTGATTTCTAAGAATAAAACCGTTTAGTGAAAGTACTTTAAAGTTCAAAAACAAAAATATGCTATCCTTAAGTCTGTCATCTGGAAAGGGGAGAAGCAATTACAAAATGTTGTTTAATAATCTGTAAGATGTTGTTCCACACGACCTAAGTTTGCATTTGAAATATTTTCGAAAACCACACCACCCTAAAAGTAACTTGTGCCTCTGGATCACTACAATTAAAACAAAGGGGGCTTAGGGGAGCTTTGTATGCTTCATGTGTAAAATAGTATTTTCCGATCGAAATGTTTAAACTGATTTGGTTGCACGTTATTCATACCAAGTTAGTTAATTACACTGTGTTTAGATAATCTCAACTAGATGCAAGAGTCGGAAGGAATCAACTGCTTGTAAAAACTGGAGAAATTGTCGTTTTGGTGGCTATATCATAACAACAGCAACAGTACCATACAATTACGTAAATAAATTTAGTTATCCTGACTAATTTATCCTACTTTGAATAGTAAGAGTGTTGCGAGTTCATTTTTACGCCGTGAATAAAATCCTTCTTTGTACATTTTCCTTGTCATTAGTTTAATTGCCATACTTCCAGAATTAGTAATCCATTACAATACCTGCCACAAACGTTAATCATACCTAGCCATTTAGATTATTTAATATAGTAGTATAGTAATAATCTATAGCAGTACACTTCTTATCCGAAGATAAGTATCCACGTTATAACTAAACTTAGTTATTTCAATCTGCGTAAAATTTTTATTTGTTTTTCAAATGGATGAAAAGGAAAGACATGTATTGATGAGGTGGAATTATTAAATATACCTGTTGTAATAAATAGAGGATAATATTTTCCAGAATTTCCTTGTCTGATTTTAACAAAAAAAGCGTATATAAATTTCTGTCTGTCTTTATTTTCAGTTTTTACAAAGAAACAATATAACTACTAAAATAAATAAGATATTGGAATCACGTTTTGTACCCATAGTAAATATGCTGTTTCTTGGCATTACACAAACATTCAAAAAGGTATAACTGAAGTTTGCCTATGACCTTAAAAATGTTTAATTACAGTAACAAGTTCGTTTTACAAGAGACATTGTTTTTCCGTTTTCAAACAATAACAGAGTTATCTACAAAAACTAAAAATGATTTTCTACATATTAATCAGTAAATCGGACCACATTTAATACATGCCATTAAAATCTTTAAAACAAATACAGGTATTGAAATACACCCAATAATAATAATGATGATGAATAACTGTTTCATATCATAAACGTATTAACAATTTTTAACATTCTTTGTTAAAAATATACATGATTAGAAGTCAAACACATCATATCCATTATCTACCCACAAAACCTTTTTAAAGTATCCTTTATATTCTACATTTTACATTTAAATTTGAAGTGAACAACATAAAGTATATAATTATTTGAATACTGAATCACATAAATATGGACTATCTACTTATCAAAACTAAAGATGAGTGTTTAGTACCAAACCGACCTAAAACATTATACATAACCTGTAATGGAGCTACATATTGCTGGCTTTGTAAACAGAACACCTACAACAACTAATGTCTGTTTTATTTCATCCGCTGGTTTTGGTGGGACTGAATGGAATGCAATTGTTTCAAAAATCAAGAGTTGAAAATTTTATAGATCTTATTGAAGAATGAAAGTGTCAAACGTCTAAATCCATTTATTATGTTTTAGATATGTACTTTCATATGGGAAAATATATTAATATTGTTTCTAAACCAGTCGCAGTATTCTCAGAACAGGTTTTTTGAAAACTGTGAACATGACAATTGAGTGGTCTTAACAAATGGCAGCATCTGTATAAAACAATGGCTGTATTTGTGATACTAAAATCATGGCATTACAGAATTGTATGACTTTAAGGGGAATACATTTTGTGTTGGAACGAGATGGCGAATCCATGCTATACACTGGTTATAATTAATTATTGAAAGTGTTTAGTGTTTAAGTGTTTAGTGTTTATTATTGAAAAAAACCTTGGATCCGCATTTTTGTTCAGATAACATACGTTGTCCATACATCGATTTCAGTCAAACGGTAAAATATTGTAAAGTAATTTTTTTGAGAAAAACATAATTTCGTACGGCCCAATCGGCGTGCTTTTGCCATCTATTCTCATTACACTAGACGCCTCGGCGGCCTTCAAGCTGAATACGAGAAGTTGTCGTGCAAAATGTCTGGAGTTGTCTTATCCAACTGCCTAGCGTTTTTTCGTTATGAATGACATTTTGTCAGTGAAATCGGTATTTCAATAATAGGCAGCAAATAAGACTATAGGCCTACATAATAATGCTGTGTGACTTTTATAAGACATTCATAAATACAAGAATACAACCAAAACTACGTAGAAAGAGAAGGAGTTTGACTGTAGATTTTAAAGAGAATTATAAAAAAAAAGAAGGAGGGCAGATATTTTAATGTATGTAATATGGCAATCGAACATATAACATTAACAATAAAACATGGAGTCAGAGTGACGTATTCATGATACAATATAGTACAGTAATTTGACGTACGATCAAAATGTATTTACGAGTTTTTGTACATCCATATTACAAGTAACCTAAGAGTATATAGATTAGCATTGCCCTTATAATAGCCCTAATATAAAAACGTTTCTGCGGATTGTGTATTACTAACATCATTCTACAGCAACTATGTTCAAGTTATGTATTATGCGAAAAGAACATAATTGTGTTTAAAAAAATATTTACACTATTTTCATACAATCATCTATAATTCTAAAACATACTTGTGAATTGTTACTGCTGAGATCACTTCGGCTGGGCTTTAATAGAGGTGCATACATATACACCAAAAATTATCATGTTTACAAACAACATATAAACTTATAAATATAGTAGCTACATAATAAAAGAAATTATTTTTTTTTAAATATGTAATTCCTTAAAATCAGATAGAAAGTTTTATAGCAAAAAATCTATAAAACATTTGTTTTGTATTAATTAACTGAAATGTAATCTTATACGTCAGTGATTAATTATTTTATATAAAAAGTGTATCACATTTGGACAGTATGGTTACTTAATTCGATAGCTCAAATATTTGTTTACATGCTAACTATGAAAATGTTGTTTTTGACAGTAAATCTTGTAAAATTCAGACGAGAATTTAGTTTTTGGAAATTACAATGCCGTATCCATAAAAAAATACGATTTGAGTGGAAGTAAAGTTTATTTATAGTACAATACAAACTGTACATTATTGAAAATATAAGATTTTTAAACAATACTACAAGGAAAACTGTAAAATAAATAATAACACAGTTAATTATAGCTAAGTAGCAAACTTAAATTCAACCATTTGACATGCACTCCACGATGCAGGTAAATCTGCTTGTTCAACGTCAACTTTTAGCAAGTATTATTTTTTCACAGTCTAGAATTTTCATTTATAACACAATTCCAACAACGAGAGAATCAGACATCCATATCGTCTGGGAGATGGAAGAAAGGGCAAAGTAAGGATTAAAGTGGAAGATATAGGAGATTATATAACAATCCTTTGCAGTTGCTTTGATTGAGAGATATATTACAGCAAATAGAACTTTGTCATCTCTAGTTGGAGATATATTTCGTGTCATTGTATGAAAGCTCTTCTATTGTTTATGGGAAAGGCAAACAAGCGCAAGATAAACATGTATTGATGTCCTACTATAATGTTATCCTTTTAATATTTGTTTAGTACTATTTTACTAGCTTGGTGGTAAATTTACTGACTTAGTCCTGATAGTAAATTTTAAACAAAAACTAAAATAATTCAAAATATCTTTTTGAATGGTTATACTTTTAAACCAGATAATTTAAAATACTTAAAATGATCGACCAAAATATCTCTTAACCGTACAACCTAGGGGCTTGACTCGGCCGTTTACTTTTTCATTTAAATATTTTTCTACATAGCTCTGCTATTTATTTTAGTTACTCCAAACCCGTTACCTAACGTTACCACTATAGCGACATTATTAAGTCAAGGTAAACTTCTGGTCTTTCTACACCAGAAATAAGACATCATCGAAGGAGAGAGTTATCTCTGTCTCAAAAACGTTAGTATCTTTTTTCTTCTTTTCTAATTCATCAAAACTTAAAAACAATGTTTGAAAATTTAATTAAACCTTAATTGCATTAGATCCAGTTGTTTCTAACTCCGTTCATTTTTATTGAACAACAACGTAATTGTAGTTCACAATGAGTACATGCATGAATGTTATTTACATATGATACTATACGTATACAGTCGCTGTGGTTTAAACTACAAGTGGTATTATTGATCGAAACAAACCGCAAACCTAACAACCAAAACTACATTGTTAAACATTGTTACCACACTCCTCCTTCACCTCTGTGGTAACAGTTTACTACGTTCTGTCAAACGTAACAAAAAACAAAACTTATTATACTTTGCAAAACAAACAAATTCATGTCGGACTATACATTTATATACAATCACTTACGTCACTAACCTAGCATTTATCAATATACGCTCACAATAATATCATTCATCTATTATTTTTTTACTCTCTCAAGAAAGAACACGAAAGAAGAAGTGAATGTTTTTATTTTCAATTAAACGATTCCTCAATAATTGTATAAACCTACATTTGCTTCCAATATTTTAGAGATTTAAATATTGAGGATATAATTTTGTGTTTTGTTTACTTGTTAGGCAATTTATTGCATTGTGGATGTTATGAAATCAAATGTTAGAAGCTGTGTAGTTAATTTTTCTAGATTCTGTGTAAACGTAATGGTTAATTGTGTGAACTTTGTCGGGTGCATTTCCCACTTCGACTTCTCACCTTTGTAGTAAATAGATATAAATATTATTATATAAATATAAATACGATCAGTTTGAGTACAATTTTTTGCTAATCTTAGCTTTACCATTTTATATGAGTTCGTTGACGCGTTTCATTAATATGAGATATAAATATATTGTATCTTTTATTATTTGTTTCTTCTTATTATTATTATATTGTTTTTGTTGCATGCAACAAGCAAGTATAGGCCTACCGCGGGGTTTGATTTTTCACGTTTTGTTCTTATTGAAAGTAATTACAACTTACTATATTCTAATAATTACAGTATTGTCAAATTATGACTAGAATATGTAGTATGTTTCAGTTTAATATTTTATATTGCTGATGGTCTTGTAGAGAAGCGATAGTAAAACTTTAGAAAACTTGAGATTTTTGTGGAAATATCCGTTTTGGGACCCCCTGAGCCCAAAAAAGTGGTTTTTTACAAAATGTCTGTCTGTATGTATGTCTGTATGTATACAAAGCTAGAGAGAAAACTATTCGATCGATTTAAACCAAATTTGCACCAGACATGTCCAGTACGCCTGTATAGATGCACGAAAAAGGTTTTTGAACAATATTGAAAAACAACCTAATTTATGGCTAAAAAAAACCCAAAAACCAGTTATTATTTTTTTATAAAAAAACGGCTCTAACGATTTTGATAAAATTTGGCTTATTTGTAGCCTTTAATGTGCCCTATCATATACAAATACCCGCATCTTTCTTAAAATTCTCGTTTAGCTAATAATAATAATAATAACTGATTTTTGGGGGTTTTTTGGCCATAAAGGGGGTTGTTTTTCAAAACTTTTCAAAACCTTTTTACGTGCATCTATAAAGACCTAATTGACGTGTTTGGTGCAAATTTGTTCGAAATCGATCGAATAGTTGTCTCTCTAGATAATAATAATAATATTTATTAGTTAATCTCCAACTTTAATAAAAGTATACAAAGCTAGAGAGAAAACTATTCGATCGATTTCAACCAAATTTGCACCAGACATGTCCAGTAGGCCTGTATAGATGCACGAAAAAAGGTTTGAACAATTTTTGAAAAACAACCCCCTTTTTGGCCATAAAACCCCCAAAAAATCGGTTATCATTTTTTTATAATAAAACGGCTCAAACGATTTTGTTAAAATTTGGCTTATTTGTAGCCTTTAATGTGCCCTACCATATACAAAAACCCGCATCTTTCTTAAGATTCTCGTTTAGCTAATAATAATAATAATAACTGATTTTTGGGGGTTTTTTGGCCATAAAGCGGGTTGTTTTAAAAAAAAATTCAAAACCTTTTTACGTGCATCTATAAAGACCTAATTGACGAGTTTGGTGCAAATTTTTTCGATCGAATAGTTTTCTCTCTAGATAATAATAATAATATTTATTATTTAATCTCCAACTTTAATAAAAAAACTCTCCTACCCAACCCTACAAGTCACAGTGAATCTGTTTAGTAATTTAGATGTGTTTGTGAGAAAGTATGTGCCAGTTCCTGGTACCGTTCATTAAAACTCGTAATTCCTTTTAAAATGAACACATAATCATATATTTTTATATTGAAAGACATTATAGGTGGGGTATATGATAAGGTTGGTGAAATCCACAATACATTTTTAAATACATAATCATATATTTGATAATTTCTTTACATCCGTATATCTTTCATCCCGTTGTTCGTCCCACCATCTTGCTGTCCAGTTGTGTACAAAATATCACAGTATTAAAACTAACAAACATGTTTCAATAACATCATAACAAATTCGAAATACTAACATTTACAATCCATATATTTAATTTGAATAATTTTAATTGAACAATTTTTAATTTGAATCATATCCTAGTCCCTTTTTTAAACACGTTTAACTTAACAAATTTGTTTTGATATAGTAATAACACAGACTGAGTTTCAGTATAGTAGTAATCAAAATTGTTTATATTTTACACGATATTAATATCGCTTTGGACAGCAAACTGGCAATCGATGCTTAGAGTTTTAGCCGTTGCGTTAGTTTCATTATATGATATTGCATTTCTTGTGACCGCATTTGAGAGTTAAATAATTCAAGTGTGAAACATCGCAGAGTATATGGTTTCGTTGATTACTAGTATCTGACATGTTTACTAGATACAGACGATGAAGACGATATTGTAACTCAAAGATATTGCACTATTTTATGTGGAACCTCATTGCATGTAAAAATATCCCCAGCATTATTTAGATATTTACATATGTATTTATTGCAAGGTAGTATAAAAACAATCTGTATTTTTTATTATCATAAAATAGTATAATTTTAAAAAAATTATATAATATATAAAATAGTATAAGTGAAAATAAATAGTATAATGTAAAATGAAGTATTCAAATTCAATAACCTACCCAATGTTTCTAATTTGAATGATAAAGAGTGATTTAAAACAGTTCTGATGAAACAACTAGGAGAGGAAATTATTTAGCTAAAAAGTCAGATTCTTTACTCGTTATATTACACTATTATAAAATGTCAAATCCCATTGGTTGGAACATAATAAACAATAAGTAATCAGCAATTTATGACAGAATTTTTTTAAAATACTTGTTATCAAATTTTTCAATGTTTAATGTATTATCTTAGTTATAAATTAATTATAAATTTCTTGGCAAAGTTACCTAGCAGAAAACGGCGATTAAATACGAAACAATGAAACAATGAGTAAAAAACAATGTCGTAAGAAAAATAAAGTGTAATGTAGATTTGCTGTTTATATTTGATGATGAAAATTTACTTTTTGAAACTAGCACTATTAGTGTGAATTTATCTAGTGATTAATGAAATAAGTTTACAATTATATAACGGATATCCATTATTTCGTTTATAAAAATAACCCAGCCAAATATGTAAAAAATATATCAAATAGAAATACTCAATTTCAACTTTGTATGAAAACATCAACTTAAATCAAAAACCAAATACATTTCAAACATATCTATATATTTTAAAAAATTCCTGATTTTAGTTCACTCACTTCCTGAAGTTAATACTTAACCGATTTTGATGATTCTTTTTTTATTTAAAAGATAATTTCCAGTTCTAAGTCACTGTGAAGCTAAATATTTGATTTACACTTTTATTTTAGTTTTATTCCGAGTTTTAAAAATGCATCGGTAGCCTATGCTACAACTAGGCTAAATAAGAAATACTGTAATTTGATTTTAAACAGCTGATAAACTAATTGAGTTTCAAATAAATAAGTTATTTACTTTAAACTTACTCAAATGTCAACAGATGATTTGATTTAGGTTATGTTATTGTTGGTGTGTTTTAGGTCTGATTTGTAATGTTTATTGTTGATTTAGTAATCAGCTGTAGTCTCTAATATTTTCATTGACAGTTTATTTCAAATTATAAATCAATTTTTAGGTTAATTTTTTATTAAAGTGTAGACCTGAGCCTTGCTGACTATACAACGGGTTCCAACGGCACACAATGGGTTCCAACAGGGAGTTGGGTGGTGGGGGGTTGGCGTGCGGAGCACGCAGGGGTCTTTCCTAGTATTTTATTAAGTATAGAAAATTAAATGTTTACAAAATGTGCTTTAATACTCTGACATGTTATCCTCTACAGAATCAAAATTGAAATGTAGTTAATAAACTTCAACTTCAACTGTATCACAATGAATATTCCGATGTTTTAATCCAACTACAAGAACATATTTTTACTCTAAATATTTAATAAAAAGGACAAAGTAAATCAAGCTTATTGTTCAATATATTTTAATGTATGTCTGTATTGACAGCATGGCTGTAACAATAACTACCTGCATGTGAAACAACAATAATATGCTTAACAAGTAGTATTAAAGGAACGCAGAACAGCTGTTATAAAGCCACATGTTTGTTTTCTTTCCATTTATTCCATAATCGAGAAGAACGTCAGTCGCAGAAACTTACTCTGTAAGGCTGTTATTGTTACAAACAAACAAATGTTTAGTTTTCTGGACAATTCAGCGTTTATGTATAATTAAAGCATAAATTTACTTACTACAGTTGCATTATTCTAAGATCTAAACAGAGATTAAATTATCGACTTAAGTATTAAACAGTTTAAGTAATTTGTTTACTACGATATAATAAAATTACACACTTAAATTAATTGAAATATATTTCTTGGATTATATAAAATACCCTTGAAGTTTTTCAAGAGTTTGCCTACTCGAATATTTATTTAAATAGCTAATTTGTTTTGTACGAATTGGTTTACATGCTTTCAACAGTCAGGTAGGTTGAATAGGCTACATTTCATGATAAACTGTTGAAAAAATGTTTGTATTTTATTGTATAGCTAGCTATTTAAAATAAAATGTATATGGACTTATTCAAAACCGCCTATGTCAGGATGCCTATTAGTCTAAGAGTATTATATCATTTTGAGTCCTTTTGTTTTAATGTCATCTGACCTCTTTAGAGTTATATTTTAAGAAATCGTTAAATGTTAAAAAATGTTTCACACAATGTTATAGGACGAACCGATAAGGTATATTTAAAATTACTAATTAAACTGTAGTATTCTAGATTGAGTTTAATGTATGAACTAATTTTTTAGTTATACATTTGGTTTTAGAGACACTTATAAATTATTATAACTTTTAATATAGTAGTTAGTTAATTGATTTATTATGTTCATTCAACTGATTATATTTTTCTACATGATTTTAAGATTTTTGTTATAGTTATAAGTTTAGTCTTTTTTTCAATATCCTGCTTATTTGTTTATACAGAAAGAAGAGGAGCTTTTAATTTAATACTACTGCTGAAGTAACGTTATTCATTAAAACTGCATAAATATACTGATAATCAGCTGAACTTTGAAGAGTTTGAATAAGGTATGTATTCTATTTTAATATAGCTCTATAGTATTATATTATGATAAAAGTTTAGTTTAGTAGAAGGTTTATACTCAGCACAAATTATTAGACGAAAACCTAACATTATATTTTTATTTAATCAAAATACATTTCATTTATACAAACGAGTTCCTTTTTGTAAGACACATCGTGCAGTCACTAGTACGATATAGTACATTGTAATGTTTAAACATCCAGCTACACTCTCTCTTTCTCTCGCCTTTTACTTAAAACTGTCACTCTTTATTTCTTCTTTCTTTAGCTTAAATATTTTTATTCCTTTTCCTTTTCCTCCCAAATGGAATACTCTCTTTCTATAACATTTAATTTCTAGTTTAGTGTTTAGAGCTGACAGCAAGTAACGCTTAAATCACGTGACAGTTAATTATGTGCAATTTAGTTTTATATTACCAGATAGTATTTTGAACTGTTATAAAAGCAGTTTTGATTCATTGTTTATAAAATTCATTTTTTTATATGATATGACCATTTACAAGAACAAAAATATAATGCTCTAAAATTTTTTAAATTTTAAATCATTTGTTATGTCTTGTTTCACTGTATTTAAGTCTTAAATATATACAAATACAAAATAATGAATTAGAAATAATTCGTTCTCACAATTTATTATGTATCTAATGGTACAAATTCCTACATCTACTTCATTTAATTGTCTCTAATGGTATAAATGCCATCTATTCACTGATCTACTTCATTTAATACCACGTTGTTATCGCAACTCAAGTCCTATTGACTGTTCTAATGTTGTTTGCCTAGCAAACACGCTCAGACGAAAGTCGGGTATTCGATTCAGGAAAGCATCAATGTAAGCACAGGTGTTGGGTTTCCAAAAGGGATCCATTATCCAGGAAATGTTAAATTTTTTGTGTATTTTTTTATCAATTGTTAAGAATTTTGGTTTTGTTGTGGTCGACTATACAAATAATTAACTTTCATATTTTTCTGGGCGTCGTCATGAACCACTCGAAACGATAATAATTAGATAATTGTTTAAGCTCTGAAGATATGTTAAACATAAAATCACCATCAAACGCAAAAGAAATTTTATAATATTTACAATAGCACTTGTCGGCGGAACAATTTTCTTCTTTAACAACTTATCGTAAAATTATTTTGAGAAAGGCTTTCAACTTTTTTAAATATTTAAAAAAATATTTTGGTTTTAAACTTCTTGTTAAAAAGAATTAAAACGGCATTATATGTTACGCGTTATTAGATACTAAGCAAATAAATACTTCATATTGTAACTGTTTATTTGAATTCCACCAAAGTTGCTGATTATATGTTTAACTAACTGAGCTCTCTTTTTTTTTTCTTTTCTTTTTTTTTGTAAGAAGAAAATAAAATAAAAATTTATTATAAAAGGTCCAATTTACTAATACATGATTTTTGAATTAATTGGTGCGCCCCAGTTGTTTTGCCAGATCTGCATGGAGCTAAATTATTTTATGTCAGTGTAGATACCTCCGTTAAAAAAAGTACATAGATGTCAACAATTTAGTAATTATAAAACACACACACATCACTTACGGGTAGTAAAAGTGTAAACATTTTTTCAATATAGTGAATTTTGTTTCCATCTTTTATAGCAATATTTTCAAATTAATTTAAAATATTTTGTTATTTTACAATTTGTACATAATGGATTATTATTTACCTTCCAAGATAAAAAATGCAGTATGACGCTTTTGTGAAGACCGCTTTAAGATTTCGATTACAATATTTTACCTTTTTAAAAACACACATAAACCTACTAATTTGAAAAATCCCTAAAATTTCAGCTTATGAGTCAAAAGTAAACAAATCCAATACCTGATTAGCAACGAGTTATTAGAGTCACAGCTTTACATGTACGGACTCCGTTTGATGTTAATGGACATCGGTCTCTTCTCCAGAGAAGACGTTTACAGTCCTTTAGATTTTCCAGCAAAATATAAATTACTTGTGAGTGGCCCTTGTATATTATAAAAGTTAATTGTTTCTCTCTAGAATATTTTCTGTTTATGACAGAAGGCATATAGTAATTGAATATGTATTAAAAAATCCTTAATATTAGTAATTTGTTTTTCGTGCATAATTATCGACTGGGGGCCGTTTCAAGTGGTAATTACTTAATTACTTAATTCGTTTCTGATAATATTTGACAACTAGAGTCAACTTGGGCGTTGGAGTTCTGAGATGATAAAACTACTCACTCTTTTCAACTTAAATAATGTTTTCAGAGTTCTTGTAACGACTCAACTACTCAATTATAAATTTATAGTGTCAATTAAATGCATATGCTTTCTAAGTAATTGCGTATTAAATAAAAGTTAGAAATAATTGCTTTATATTGTTGCTCCTTATATTTATCAAATTTGTACATATATAATATAAATATTACATAAATAGAGAGCGATATATACAGTGGGTAGAAAAGTCCCGGAACGGTTTAATATTTAATATTTAACAAATTGGACAGTAATCAGGCACCAAAACACTTGCCCCTTGTCACTAAAATAAGCACGATTCATAAAACGTGTCCAACTCACGCAAGTCTGCTATTGGATTTTCTACAAAGAAAATTCAAATATTTTCCTCTTCTACAACTATATCGACTATTTGAAATTGTTGTTATAAATGCAGTAAAATATACGTGGAGCAATAGTTTGTTCTAGTGTTATAACAAAATTAACGTAATCGAAAATGGGTTCAATTTCAAACTATTTGTTGGTTTAATAACATTGTTAGTGACTTTATTGCGTAAAAATCTAAAGTAAATTAAAAATTTAGTTTAATTTTTTAAATGTTTAAGGAAAGTTACTCAATCTTTCCCTGGTAAGGTGTTGGGTATCGTAAGCCTGGATAATTCTTTGTTATTTTTTATAAGTATGTTGCAATCACTACTTTGTTGTCTCCTGTCAAAATTCCTACCCATGTAAGTAGTTAAAAAGTTTTTTTTTCAATTTCAGTCAAACATTTATAGCAGATTAATTATATTAATGAGTTCAACTTTATAATTATAATATAAAGATCACATTTCAATTTAATGGATTATTTTATTGTATAGAAGTAAACAAATGCAGTAACGGTTTACGGTTTAAGTCAACATTTTACCTTCAGTTTACTCATGGAATAATGAAATTGTATGGAACAAATACTGTATATACAATAATTATATAGTAACCAGAAAAAGTAAACGGTACCAGGAACTGGCACATACTTTCTCACAAACATATTTAAATTATTAAACAGAATCACTGTGACTTCATAATTGTAGGAGGGGTAGGAGAGGTGATATAAAAGTAGGAGATTAACTAATAAATATTATTATTATTAGCTAGAGAGTAAACCCTTCAATCGATTTCGAACAAATTAGCACCAACACGTCAATTAAGCCTGGTATAGACGCACGAAAACGTTTTTGAAAAACAACCATCTTTATGGCCAAAAAACCCCAAAAATCAGTTCTTATTATTATTATTAGCTAAACGAGAATTTTTAGAAAGATGCGGTTCTTTGCATATGGTAGGGTACATTAAAGCCTACAAATAAGCCAAATTTTATCAAAATCGTTAGAGGCGTTTTTTGTTAAAAAAATAATAACTGCTTTTTTAGGGTTTTTTTGCCAAAAAGGGGGTTGTTTTTCAAAAAAATTTAAAGCCGTTTTTTGTGCATCTATACAGTCCTACTTGACGTGTCTGGTGCAAATTTGTTTGAAATCGATCGAATAGTTTTCGCTCTAGCTGTGTATACATACAGACAGACATTTTGTAAAAAACACTTTTTTGGACTCAGGGGATCCCAAAACGGATATTTCACAAAAATCTCAACATCGATTTTTTTTGCGATCACTATACTTTCTCTATACTATAGTATAGTGAGAAAGTAAAACAATAATGTTAAAATGAAAAGTTGTTACGTTGATATTTTTAGTGACCTTGAAATCTCATCAAATCGTACTTTTTGACACCATTACTTGACTTGTTTAAAATAATTTCCAGAACAATAATTAAACAAACTGTTGAAAAACAACTTGAAAATTATTTTATATAATGCGAAAAATGTGTTTCAATCAAGTTAATATATTTTGTTATTGTAGGGAACGGTAACTCGTTGCACATTTTAATTCAATTAAACTTTTAAAATAATGCAGCGGTCTCAAACAAATTGACGTTTTAACTATATAAAAGTACTATCGTGTATGAAAAACTAAAACAATTTATTTGCACTCTGACAACAGGGTCAACTGCAACTGACGTGATTCCCGTTGATATAATAAGTGGAAAGATAACAAACATGTGGCTATATAACACCAGGATAGTGTTGGTTTAATATCACTAGTTGTGCACATTAACGTGGCTGGAGTTTCACATGCAGGCAATTGATTCAGCCTTGCTGCCAATTAAAACCAAACAGAACTTTATTACATTTACACTTTATATTTGATTTGCTGTTAGGTTTTTGTTTGGTTTTTGAATACACAAACTATGTTGTTGGATAAAAATATCACTTAAACTCTGATTTTCAGTTTTCAGAAGCAATTAAAGGTTAAAAACATAAGGAAAATTTGTAGTTGTAGTCCGCAATAGTTAGAAACATCATTAGAGATTGAAAAATCTCGGAATAATCTATTGGGGTTGGTTTACCATTACCATAAATTAATAGTTTCCGTATGAAAATGTTATTAAAATTCATATTTTTTACGAAATTTACTGAAATTTCAGTTTTTTTACATTATAACCCTACAAACGGCAATGTTAACTAAAAAGGATTTTTTGGCATTTAGTAATTATACCCCAATCAAAGGGTTCCATATCTTTTTTGTAGAGAAAGGTTAAAAAAAATCATATAAATGCCAGTAAAAAATTTATTGATGTAAATTTTACAAATTTATTAGCTAAAGAAACAAAAAACGTTCTGTAAAGAAAGGAAAAAGTTCAACTTTAGGCCTACATAAAAAGTAGTAAAACACTTTTGTAACTTAGTTCTAAATATAACTGTATAGTAATATAAATCAATTTCTAATTTCGTCTATTTTGGAAACACCAATTTTTATGTTTCTACTACAAGACTGCTAACAAATCAGGCCTAGTTTGAATAGTAATTTTTGAATATATGCATTGCTCAAAAACAAAATATTATTATAACAAAGTGTAGAAATTAAATCAATGAATTAAACAGTAGACTTGTAAATTATTGATTCATTAGCTTTATTTGAATCACAAGTAGAGATCAATAAATGAAACCACTCGCGCACGAAGCCTTCACAAGATACCCTGTAAAAGCAGTTACAACTACTGTCACTTATAAAGTGTGAACAAGGCGAGTTTTAAATTCCCACTTGTCTGTATTTCCCAGGACAGTACGAATAAAACCGTTAATGTAAATGTCGTTTAAATTACACGAATTGGAAGATTGAACTTTTCTCTGCAAAAAGAATATATAAACATATCCATACAAATATTTGGAATTGTAAGCGATATGTCGAATCTAAAATGTGCTGTTTCATTGGTTGAAAACTGTCCAATTGCAAGGGTTTACAGAAACCTTTATATTTTCGTACCTATAAGAGTGACGTGTTATTGGAAGGGAGTTTTAGAAAGTTCAAATCTTGACGAATCCAAAGGTATCTTTGTAATATTATTGTCAAAATATTTCTGTCGAGTGGTATTTGAGCCTTGGAGTAGTGACGAAGCCTTGAGTAACTTCTTTGTGTTTTTCACGCGCGCAATAGCATTTTAGAAAACTGCAATTTTAAAACGATGATTACATATGTAAATATACGTTTTACAAAATATTTGTAAATAGAAAAATTTCTAATGGTTTTGGATTTTATGAGATTAAAAGATTTTTAGTGGGTGAAATAATCGTTACAATCAGACGTTACAAAAGTGCTAGCTCGGCTATAGTATTGTCTGCTGGTTGTATGGTTAAAAGGCTTAATTATTTTATTTTATTCTCATTCTGACTTTGTATCAATTTACGTACAATAGTAGGACGAATGTGGTAACTTTCCCAATTAATATAATTGTTAACTAATGATTCTTAATACCCTAATGACTTTGTTGGCCTAATAAGTAAAAATGTTATTCTATCGACGTTCTTATGGAAAATATTTCTTTCGTGATGTTTCTTTTCATTTTTTTAAGTTTTTGTTGTAAATAATACATTTTTAAAATATGTTAGTTGAAGCACTTCAGACTTGCATCTGTTCTTCGTATAGTACTAATTGTATAACTTTGTTTGTAATTTTATGTATGTATTTGTAGATTATTGGTCAGTTTTACTGATTACAACAAAGAGTTAATTTGTATATTTAAATTTACAATATTGCAGATTTGTTCTCTCTTTTGACAAATTCTTCTAGATCAACACAAGTCCTATTTATTCAGCATACTATCTGCTTTTATCTGTTTCCATTTTCTATCTTCTTAAATGTATTTAAATACAACTCCTCATTTCCTTTATAAAGTTCCTCGTCTTACATCAAATTACAAAAGTGTCTGCACCAGTAAAAGCTGTTTAAAGTTGATCGGGAATTGAATAATTTTGGTTGAATCGTAGTAAACAAACTACTGTAACGGTTTTAGACGTGATTTAGTACAACTCTGAGAATAATGCACCTGTCTAGATCAAATTGATACATTACGCTGCCGTGTCCAGAAAATAAAACTATTTGTTGTGTGAAACAATAACAATCTCACAACCGAGTCAGTTACTGCAACTGACGTGCTTCTTGTTGATGGCATAAATTGAAAGATAACAAACATGTGGATGTGATCAGGGTAGTGTTGGTTTAAATCACCAGTTATGCAAATTTATGTTTTTGGATATTCACATCTTTTTTCCAGTCTTAACATCAATAAAAACTCAACTGCATACATCAATGAACTTTATTTGCTTTTGACTTGAGTTTGTATCATATATAATATGTATATATAATTTAATAATAATATGTTTTAATTTTTGAAGAACATTGTAATCTTACCTTAATGTCTAGAAAATAATTAACAATATTTTCCTGTAACCGATGGTTAGTGTAATTTAACAGCCAAATTCTTTAACATGAATCAGACTCAAAAATTATATAACAAAGGCTCAAATGAAAAAAAAAAGAAAAACGTTTAGTCTACTAGTTTGACTAGTACAGAAAGTAATATTGTGCTGTTTGCGTGCCAAAAGGACAAACAAAACACTCAAACATGCAGAGAGAAAAATTAACAACACAAAACTATACCTTTGCAATTACCAAATATGATAACTTAAAATACAATTTATTAAACGAAGCAATTGTACAATTTATTTAATACAATTTATTAATTAGAAGCAATAATAGAAATATTTATAACAATAATAAAACATCATTGAAAAACATATGTTATGATTACAGTACATTCATTTTGAGACTTAGCACATTTTAAAGTGTTTATTTTAATGCAAATTCTGTAGATATTCAGATTAGTCTATAAGTTCATAAACAACCAACTGCTACACGTTTTCCTAACTAATTATACTAATTAGTTTAGATAGAGTTTGATTTAAATTTATGTAAGTATTATATATCAAAGAAGAAATGCATATTCGTTAAATATTTTAAAACTTATTACAGTAAAAGTTAGACAAATGCTTTGCAATAAAGAAAGTTTCAAAAAGTAAGTGGTCATCATGAAATATAAACAGCTCACAATCACTTCATAAGTGTACCCACAATATATGTGACTATTTATTTTCTATTATACATCTACTTTCATGTATGTAAACCATTTGGTCACCGTACTCTGTAAGGTGAATTTAGAAGCAACAACAAAAACAAAACCTACAAATCTTTCATACAAATATGCAACTTAAACCACCGAATTGTTTATCAGCTAATCTACTATATTAAACGGAAACTAATTAAGTTTTGATATGTACAAATATTTTTGAAAAACATTAAACATTAACGGAATTATTAAATTTAGCAGACTGTATACAACTGCAGAACAACCCTTGTTAGTATCTTTATGGTTTAATCACTGTTAAACCATTAATCTCTTTATTTAAGACTTGGAATTTGATACTTTATAAAACACTTAAACTAATCTAGTAACGGCACCGAACAATAAAATAATTCCACATTAAAATTACTGTCTCATCAATAAATGTTATTAAGTGTTTTAAAACCTTGTAATTATTACGAACTCTAAACGAGCTACTTTTTTGTTCTCTTTTTAATTAAGGCAGTCGGCAATATACAATGGTTAGAAAATCAACTAGGATGATCCACAAAAATAAGAGAGGTAAATTATAAAGTTGGAATATTTATTATTATATTAAAATACATCAACATAAATTTTCTTTATTTCTGATTGCCTTACTGAACTGGTTGATTTAACT
>JAGFPH010001618.1:234424-245492 GCA_018207615.1 Philaenus spumarius | reverse complement strand
CAGGCAATTAACGTGGTTTAAACATGATTAATTTATTATGCTATATTTTCGTCCTAAGGACAAAACAATAATTCGTAGGGCGTACCAGATATATATATAATTTCTTAATCTCATGCAAAAATAAATAAATCCAAGATACACAATCCCTCCAAATATACAATACACATACACAATTTTTACCATAGACTTAACCATAAATATTTACATATCTGACTTCCGGTGGCCACCGTGCTGAAATAACATGATTAAATTACTAAACAAAACTAAATATGCTATTCTAAAGTGTGTACAGTCTAACTATACTCTGTCGGCACTGATGGATGTCTGCACAGTCTTTCCAGTATTAATTTGGAGTCCAGGCTAGCCTAAGCACAAATAGCACAAGAGTCTACTTACAGTAGCGATAACACCAACTTATGACGCACGGCCGATGCGAAATTGTAAGTCCTGAAGCGCAACTCCAATGGGAATCACTCCCGGGTTAAGATGGCGATGAGTTCGTCCAGGTCAGGACACAGGAATCACATATATCCCCAAACAGATATAGCTCGTGTCCCTTTTCCTCTTTGGAGGCATAAAATAGGTGTACCAAAAAAAAAACCCCTGCAACATCATCATGAATACGTAGATTTCCTTGTTTGTTTTAACTTACAAAGACAAATATTAATTAAATGGACGGAGTTTTGTACAATATAATTCAAATATAATTTACAATGACGTAGTTATATGAATTTTAAAATAATTCTCTTATTTTCAAGACCCCAAAACAAAATCATAAACTTATACTTAATATTTCAAAAAGCATACCCATATTTGAAAAATATAAAACAGATCCATCGAGTTAAATTGGTTTATACAGAAAAGTACAGTCAATTACTGTATATTATTGTAAAACAAGATAAAGACGTATTTATAATATATACAAAAGTTTCATTATATCTGAAGAATATAGTGCAGATTAATTGATTTAAATAGCTCTATACAAAATAGTTTTACTTAATTATTTTACAATAAGATAAAAACGAATTTGCTAATATTTATAAGAGTATCATTATATCTGTAAGAATATAGTTCAGATTTATAGATTTAAATTATTTCTATCCAAAATAGCTTTAGTTAATTACTAGGGGCTCTGCCCCTGGACGCTTCGCGTCCCAACCCCGTCTCGGCTTTCGGCCTCAGATGGCTGCTTCGCTTCGCTCGCAGTTGGAAAATTCGATAAAGAATCTCGTTAATCTTTGGATCGTTTGTACATAGATGACCTAGAACAAATCAGCTGTTTTATTTGGCAGCTGACTCAAACTCATTAAACATTATCTTCATAAGATTAACATGGGAAATTTGAAGGATTGTGTGCCGGACCTCCTTCTTGGGTGAATAGCGGCTGAACGGATGATTGGATCTTCAATTTGATGGGAAATTGAAATTAAATTTTATAAAACTTTTGTGTTTAACATTTTTTTCTATGTCTTACCGTTTTCTTACAAAACGCAAAGTGGAAAAATGAAGAAATTGAAAAATCGAAAAATCTTTCCGGCACAAAAGGTGCTTTCAAAATAAAAAAATGTTAAATTCTGGCAATATTCCCAAAAGTTTCTCGTCGAGATCTTTAATTCAAGTATAAGGTTGAGGGGGGTCCGATTACGGGAAGTGCCTAATAATTAATGTCAGTGAATCAGTGAAACCGGCTAGCTTTAAGAACGTTGGGCGGAGCTTCCCTTCTTGGATGAATAGTGGCTAAATGGATGATTGGATCTTAAATCTGATGAAAAATCGTTAGTCTGAAATTAAATTTTCTACAACTTTTGTATTTAAACTTTTTTGCTATCTTTTACCGTTTTCTTACAAAACACGCTCAAAGTGAAAAAATTTAAAAAAATTAAAAAATCTTTTGCGCCCAAAAAGTGCTTGCAAAATTAAAAAATGTTAACTTTTAGCAATTTTCCTAAAAGTTTCTCGTCGAGAGCTTTAATTCAAGTATAAGGTTGAGGGGGGGTCCGATTACGGGAAGTGCCAAATAATTAATGTCAATGAATCAGTGTTACCGTCTAGCTTTATATAAGTAGATTTTACAAGATAAAAACGTATTTCCAATACTTACAAAAGTATCATTATATCTGTAATAATATAGTTAAGCTTTATAGATTTAAATTAATTTTATACAAAATAGCATTAGTTAATTATTTTAAAAGATAAAAACGTATTTCCAATACTTACAAAAGTATCATTACATCTGTAAGAATAAAGTGCAGATTTATTTAATTAAATTGTTGTATACAAACTAGTTTTTGTTAATTACTGTACTATTTTACAAAAGACAAGAACGTACTTCTAATATTTAATTATTGTATATTATTAAAAAAATTCACAAAATGTACAATACTGTGATTCTGCACTAAATTAGTGTCCATGCATGAAAAGCTAATCAGGTGTAGCAAGCAACCATTAATTAGAATTAATTTAACGGCAATTTGGCGATTATGATAATAAATTTATACAACTTAAATTGTATACATTAGTTCAACAATAAGATAATCTGCCTTACCTCTGAAGTATGGATGAATTTCCAAAATAATCCTCTAACAGAGACACAGGGCCTTCCTTTCATCAATGTTCGCCATTCACTTAAGCAGACCACGCTGTTAGCTTCCTTGTCAGTCTGCAGGCATAGACGCGGACGATCAGCTGGAGCAATGTGCTTTGCGTAACGTAGCACTGTGCAGTTATGATTAACTTCTCAAGCTCCGGTAAGTAGGGTTGACTCTTAGCATTCTCGTCAGTTGGGTAGTATCGGGCCGAACTGAAGACTTGCTTCTTCAGTGGATATCACGATAAAGTTTGGTTGATCAGACCAAACTACCGATGTGTTCCTGATGCGAATTTGAATGCTACAAACACTCCCCCCACCGGAAGAAAATTTCCCAAATTTTCTCCATCTAGTCGTAACGCTTTAGATCTGACACATGCCAATTTCCTATTATTTTTCCTCCTGGATCTTTAAGCTGATATATCAATGGTGATAGTTTTCTACTAACAGTGTAAGGGCCTGTGTACTTAGGTGCAAGCTTGGCAGCAAAGTGTTTGCTTGCATCTGACTGGGCAAAATTCCTCGTTTTCCTTGAATTCCACATGTCTTCTACGTAGGTTATATCTTTTGGCATTCTTTTCATGAGCTTGATTTAATCGGTTGTTCACATCCTTGTATACTGATTGTAGTTCTTTAATCTTATTTTATAAACATCACTATGTTCCATCTGTAACTCTTCCTCAGTGCCTTCCTTTACCTCAGCATTAAGTAATAATTCTCTTCCAAAGTTAGCTGATTAGCAGACCTCAAGGCAAATCCTATTTTAGCTAAATCTTGATCCCAGTGACGGTGATTTTCGCCAACATATGCTCTTAACATGTTACCTATAGTCTTGTTGACTCTTTCTGTAGGATTAGCTTGTGGGTGTCTGCTGGCGTTACATAGAATTTTGATCTTATATTCCTCAGCTATCATTTTAACTGGTCGTCCAAAAAATTCTGATCCATTATCACATATTAGGTATTGGGGAATTCCCCAAACTAGAAAGACATCCTGTTCTAAATGTTTCGAAACCAATCTGGCAATATCGGCTCGAAGTGGAATAATAGTGGAAACTTGGTGAAAGTATCGGTTACTACTAGGATGTACTTATGTCCAGAACTTGACAGCGGGAATGGTCCTATCAAGTCAGCAGAGATCATCTTCCAAGGCTTATCTATGCCTCTCCGAGCGCCCATAAATCCTGATGGTTTAAACTGATCACTCTTCGTTTGTTGACATACCCGACATCGTGAAACATACTTTGCTATATCTTGTCGCATTTTTGGCCAGTAATAAAGTGTCTGTTTTCTTGCGCATGTTTTATTGGTTCCTAAGTGTCCAGCAGTTGGTGCATCGTGAAACTGGTGCAGAAGTTTTGTACGCTCTTGTTTTGGAACAACTTTCTTCCACTCAGAAATATCTCCATCCATACTATTGTTGTTTCGAATAAATTTGTACAGTGTGTTTTCCTTTACTCTCCAGGAAGGATATTTAATCTGTTTCTCTTTAACGTCTTGTACCATTTTAAGATACCATTTGTCCTCTACTGTAGCAATCTCCGTGATCGAGAGTTTAGGGGTTTCTTCAGGTTCTACGGAAAGTGATAATAAGTTTGGCACTACGTGTTCCTTTCCTTTTCTATGTATGAGGGTAAATGTATATGGTTGTAAGCGTAATGCCCATCTTGCTAGTCTTCCCTGTGGATCCTTCAGATTATGCAGCCATAACAAGCTATAGTGATCGGTGATGACTGTGAAATGGGTTCCTTCCATATACGGTCGGAATCTTTCTTTTGCCCATACAACTGCAAGACATTCTCGTTCTGTAGCAGAATACTTTTGTTCAGCCTTTGTCAACGTGCGACTTGCATATGCAATAACTTGTTCATTTTGTTCCTTTGTTTGGCTGAGAACGGCTCCAAGACCTACTCCTGAAGCATCACAAGATATAACGAATGGCTGGGAGAAATCTGGACAGGTAAGGATAGGTACTTTGACGAGACAGCTGCGAATATCTTCAAACGCTCCCTGAGCATCTCCATTCCATACAAATCTACTGTTTCTTTTCAATAAACTAGTCAGTGGATACATACGCTTAGCAAAATCTGAAATAAACCGTCGATACCAAGAGGCTGTTCCACAAAATTGTCTCACCGCTTTCTGGCTTTTCGGTACAGGAATATTAATGATGGCTTCCTTTTTCTCTGGATCAACTCTAAGTCCGCGCTGATCAACCACATATCCTAAGTAACGCAGTTCGGGGCGACAAAGATGACACTTCTTTTGATTCAGTTATGTTTGCTGCTTGAAGGCGCTGGAATATTTCTTGCAGAATTTGTAAGTGAAAATCAAACTTGTCTGTAACCACAATAATGTCATTGAGGTAAACAAATACGTGAGGTTCAAGGTCAGCTCCAATGATTGAGTCGATAAACCTTTGCCAGGTGGCAGGTGCATTGTGTAGTCCAAAAGGCATTGTATTAAACTGAAACAGTCCTCGTCCGGGGATGGTAAATGCTGTTTTCCCATAACAAAATCTTTTGCGATCGTTTCGGCAGCTAGTAAACCGATGACCTTGCGAGCCACAATTCCAGCATCTTCCAACCTGAAACTGAGGTTCGTTATATTTTAAGGTTGCTACCTTTCCTGTATATGCTCCTCTCCTGCGGTTTGGGTCAAAATAGGCTAAGTCTGATTCCAAAACGTTATCATTTCTCGAAGGGAGACGAGGCAACAATGCTCTTAATCGACCGGCTTCAGCCTTTCGGCCCATTCGACGTAACTCTTCCAAAGTTTTGATTTCGCATAAAGCTAAGCGATCTTGAAGTTGAGGATGAAGGTTATTTAGGATTTGAGCCAAACGAGTAGTTTCTGGTACCATTACTTTCTTGTTGAAGGCGAAAATCATGGTCTGGTGGTTGAAAAACAATCCTCACATCTTGACACAATTCTGCCAATGAAAAAACTCTTGATAATGTCGACCGATACCAAATTAAAGCTTGTCCCGAAAATAAATCAACAGCCGATTCAAAAAGTTCTTGTTGGCTGACTCCACGCGCTCTTCTTAGCTCCTCCACACGTTCTAAAAATGCTCCCACACTCAAGCCGGTTTGGTTTTCAAATTTCAGGCCCCATTTATAGACTGGAATTGATTTTGTTCGACTGTGGAGAAGATTATCTCGCGAAGAAGATGGAAGATGCATCAATGTCTTATCATTAGGCGAAGACTCCTTGATTATGTCTGAAGATTTAATTCCTTTTTGTTGAGAGTCAGAAGACGTACTATTAAAGCAGGGAGACGGAAAACTCACAATCCCAGCTGGAGGGTTAGTAGAAGCTGTACTCTCTCGGGGTAACAACGTAGTCGGAATGACTTCATCGGAAATTTCTTTACGAGCATCTGTTGACAGGTCTGAATTACTCGCAGATGCAATGAATGAATCTATTAGAGAAGATATTTTATTTTCCCATTTAGTCTTTTTCCCCACTAATTCCTCGTCTGAAGAGAGTCCTACCGCGATTCGCCGGATTCTACGATTTAGGTGTCCTAGTCTAGTCACAATGCGATGGTATTAATTATCTTTGTAATCACCTTCATATTCCTCTACCAGCGCCGCTAAATCATGCCATTTAACTTCGCACTGCTCTAACTCTGATTCGATATCCAAATTATTTACTACGGTTTCATCAATTTGAATATTATTAAGAACACAATAAGAAAGTTTTTTCCGCAATTCTGCAGCTGTTCCAGTAGCAATAACACCTCTAACTTTTAATTCATACTCATTCATGGTAATATTAGACACTTCGTTTCACCCAGACAATGACCAATTAACACATAAATACACAAACAATTCGCTATTACATTATACTGATGGTTTTATACACGTTGGGCGCAATTCACTTAAGCAGACCACGCTGTTAGCTTCCTTATCAGTCTGCAGGCATAGAAGCGGACGATCAACTGGAGGCAATGTGTTTTGCGTGACGTAGCACTGTGCAGTCATGATTAACTTCTCAAGCTCCGGTAAGTAGGGTTGGTTCTTAGCATTCTCGTCGGTTGGGTAGTATCGGGCCGAACTGAAGGCTAGCTTCTTCAGTGGATATCACGATAAAGTTTGGTTGATCAGACCAAACTACCGATGTGTTCCCGATGCGAATTTGAATGCTACATGCTATATAGGTATATCTTGCCTGAGCACTGGCTATCCAATCCATGTCTGTTCGTTGTGACGACCGCGGATTCGGGTTACCACTTCATCCGGTCAAATAAATTACACATACAACCACAGAAATACAATTATTTTACTCACTAGTGAGACCGTTCTAAATAATCTGTTAAACACAATGTACAATGTTTACCTATTTAACATCTGTCATACAATTATGCTCATATTTTTTTGGATAAAATAGGAAACTAAATAATTAATGGTAGATTAGTTGCGTCATTCAATAATGTATTATTAGCGGAATGTAGAATTGAATATGTATTTTTTGTGAAATGTGGAATGGTTGATAAAATAAGGAATTAAATAGCAAATCAACATATACAATAAATGTTTGTCAATGCGTAAAGTTATAACTCCATAACCCATCCTGTCAGCTCCATGAGATTTTATGGTATGGTAGCCTTTTATCCATTATCCGTAAAGAAGATTTCGATTTGGAACTGCTGGAGTTGGGTTCGGAAATGTGGGTGTCAAAAGACCGCAATGAATTCTTATGGGAAGTCGGTGAAGCAACTGGGAATTAAGTGCCAAATATTCAGAATGTTCTGGAAGCTTAGAAAATATTCACATAACGTTTCAGTCAGAATGTCCTAGAATGTAGGAGAATGTTCCAGATAGTTATATAATTTTTCAAAAGGTTCGAGAATGTTCTTGAAACCAGAAATTGTCTATAAATCTAGGGAACTAATCTTGGCACATATTACTCTTAAGTTATATATTGAAAAGAAGAAAAATTTTAATTTCGTTTATTTGTTCGTATACAAGATTTTAGATAAAATTAACAGACGTAAAATGCACCTCAAACAAACTGGCGGAAATCATGGTTTTTGGGCTTACTAGATTGATTTTGACAAAACTCACTAAACGTTTTAAGGCCAATGAACTCTTAATATTTACCCGTATTCATGCCTGTGATCGAAACCGTTAGTTATTTATAAAATGTGAAATTATTTAATAGAGTTACTAAATGTGGAACTACAAAATTTTATTGGTGGTTTAATGGGTTCAATATGAAACGAATTGCACGAATGATAGTTTATAAAATGAGGATTTAAAATATAGTAAATAGTTTATAAAATAAACACCAATGTTATTACTTTATTTATTAGCACTGACACAGTTCTATTTACATATATTTAAACCAAATTTACACACTACTTTATTACATCATCCAGCTGAACCGCTGACGTGAGTTAAGCGAATTTCCAAAATGAAGTTTATATGTTTTTTTTTTAGGGGTTTCAACTATTTGGAAATTGGTCTACTCACGCTGAATAGCTGCCAACGTATACGAAACATATGAGAAGAATTTTGTTGCACCTCTGCCTCCAGCTCCGGCTCACACGCTGCTTCGTTCCACTCGTTGCATCTCGACCTTGAACCCTTGGATTATGGACTGATTCGCATCGCTTGCTGTGGACAAACTCACTGTTTGTGTTACTTTTATGGTATTTTACGTTTTCGCCTATTTTGGGGGAACAAGACGTTCTGAAAGTTCGTGTAAAAAAACTAAATGTTCAGAATAATCTAGTATATTTATTTTATATTAAACCCCAAAAAGTTACACTATAGTACGTAACATCATAATTTAAAAAAATTACGGTACCAGAAACTGGCACATACTTTCTCACAAACATATTTAAATTATTAAACAGATTCACAGTGACTTCATAATTGTAGGAGTAGGAGAGGTGACTTTAAACTAGGAGATTAACTAATAAATATTATTATTATTAGCTAGAGATTAAACTATTCGATCGATTTCGAACAAATTTGCACCAAACACGTCAATTAGGCCTGTATAGATTCACGAAAAAAGGGTTTGAAAAAATTTGAAAACAACCCCCTTTATGGCCACAATACCCCCAAAAATCAGTTATTATTATTATTATTAGATAAACGAGAATTTTTAGAAAGATGCGGTTTTTTGCACATGGTAAGGTACATTAAAGGCTACAAATAATCCAAATTTTATCAAAATCGTAAGAGCCGTTTTTTTATAAAAAAATTATAACTGATTTTTTGGGGGGTTTTTTGCCAAAATGGGGGTTGTTTTTCAAAATTTTTCAAAACCGTTTTTCGCGCATCTACAAAGGCTTACTTGGCATGTCTGGTGAAAATTTCTTTGAAATCGATCGAATAGTTTTTGCTCTAACTTTGTATACATACATACAGACAGACATTTTGTAAAAACCACTTTTTTGGACTCAGGTGTCAAAAAACGAATATTTCCACAAAAATCTCAACATCGATTTTTTTTGCGATCTCTATACTTTTTATATACTATAGTATAGTGAGAAAGTAAAATGAAATACAAAAATGTGCACTTGGTTTTGGGATTTTTGCTAACCAACTCGTTCAAACGACTTAGAAAAGCAAAGTGTGAACGAAATTTGGACCAAATGAATCGTAAAATATTTTCGTTAGAGTGTAAACTCGTATTACATATATATATCTATACATAAAATTTGTAATGACAATTCAAAACGTGTTCTGGGAACCATGATCTGTGCTCATTGAATACTCCAAAAATTAGGTCTCACCACAAGAGACACTGCAATAGCTCATCTTTCCTTTGGAAATTCGCTTAACGCAAGAAAACATGTCATGCATATTGAGACAAAAACTAACCTCCTAAGAGCTATTGACAGAATAATATTTTCCGCACGATACGACCTACGAACTTTGAATAAGGTCCTGTGTTATTGATCTGAAACTTTCTGAACAAAATATCATCAACAACCTATATAATGAAAACCTAATTAATATTTATAAGTGATTTTCATACAACAAATATAATAAATCTAAAATAGCAGTATGACAAGTTAATTCCTTTTCATGAAAATGAATTATAAACAGATGTGCCCAGTCATCCATGCTTGCTACAAATCAGCTGGTGCGCAATAATTACTTTATTCTTTTTATTTTATTCTACATTTTACTAACTAAACCAACTGTAATAATTGTTTTATAAACGCGAACAACACTGCATTTTATTTTGTATAAAAAAAATACACAACTAGGCCTACTTGCCTTTTATTATTATACTAGATGGTAGCACTTAAAGTTTGTAAACATTCATTATTAGATAATATATAGCCGTGATTTCACCTCATTCCCTCTCAAATTTGTTTACTGTAATTATCTTTTTTTTCCATAGTAAACATTATACCCTAATTACATGAAGTATGGGGAATTTGTTACCAGATCGAATTAAAAAACTATTCGTGGACCATGAATGGACGTGGATTGATATCCTTACTCGTGGTGTGTAAGACAAAGGAATTTGTTTATTTAAATTGTTCGACGAATGAATGTGAACATGAATGTTGTTTATTCTTTCTTTTAATAACTTGTTTAAATTCACAAACATTTTTTTCAAATGACTTTTTAAACATTTGTTATTTGGAAAGTTATTTATATTATTAATTTCCTAATTTTTAAGAAGGTTTATGTTTTATGTATTTTTTTTAATTGTAATTTTTTTTTATATTATATTGAATGTAAACATGCATGTAGAAATGTAAACTGGGTTGGGTGGAAGAGAGGACCCATCACATCATGCCTTGTAACATTTTAAACACATTCATCTTAAAGACTCGGTTCGAAATTATGTCGTTTATGTTTTATTTTGTGCCAGCTACTATCAGGTATATTCTCAGTGGATGAAAGAAATTTTAAAAAATCATCTGATTAAATTACACTTAACCTCAAAAGACGAGATACACGTATATTAAATTATATTTGTTGTTAAGTTACCAACCATTTAGAAATTTAATTAATAAGCCTAGGTTAAGTTTAATTGGCAAAGCTGGTTTTAAAATTTAAATAATGTAAAACGAACTTTTAATTTTACTACATGTAAACGTTGTTATTTTGTAATTTTATTTCCAGAAACAATTACAGACATTTTCTTTGAATTTGGTATACAATAAAAATGTGACTTCGCTTTGCTGTATTTTGGTTAGTTCCCTTGCGAAGGCGTCTCCTAGTTGATGTAGCTATAGGCTCTCAAGCGACTCCAACCTTTGTCAGGACCATTTGGAGAGGGTTTTTTTTTGAATGAAGGTGAATGTGATTATATAAGACACATTCATATACTCTGCTGTCTCAAAATACTAACTAACTAAACTAAGGTACAAGGCAAAGTGGCGGTGGCGGTGACTAACACACACACTGTAAAGCGAGTTCACTTGTTTACAGACTAACTCTAACGACTAAAAGTGAGACTGCGAATGTGATTATATAAGACACATTGATATTCTCTGCTG
>JAGFPH010001618.1:207788-233995 GCA_018207615.1 Philaenus spumarius | reverse complement strand
TTCACTTAGTTTACAGACTAACTCTAACGACTAAAAGTGAGACTGCGAATGTGATTACTGCAATTAAGAACAAACACTGTTCTTTGTACTGATCTGATCAGAAAATGTTGGATTGTTTTGCCATCATTATATAAGTAGTATTATTGTGTCCTGAGTTTAGAATGTACACATTTAGGTCTCTAAAACTTGTATTTAATCCAAAGGCATGTATATTTTTATTGACCTTTGTCATTAAGAATGGTTATTTTTTAAGCCTTTAGTTACTTTTTTTTAGGAAATATGATTTAATGGCGTTTTAATTAACGTTCACAGTTTAATTGTTTCCGTTTATAAAATATTTCTTTTATCCAAAAGAGAATTTTGTATTGAATATTAGTAAATAATTATTTCTGCTCTATTGATCTGATTGTCATTAAAAACGTTTAATTTGTAAAATAAACAATCACCTTTAATTTTATTTACTACTCGATTTACAAAAGAAACTAAAACCTATTCTTATCACGCCATATGTTGGTAACAAACAACAAGGAGTTTACTAACACAAATTAATGTAATTAAGTAGCAGAGGAATACATATAAGAAGAACAGATCTCATAGCAGTTGCTTATTCGTAAACTGTGATCTAAACTATGATTACATCACTGCTACTGTTAACTGTTCTTTTCCTTAAATTCTCACTGCGATCAATGTTTACAGAAAATCACTCTTTAGCCCATCTCTACTAACGACGCCTCAAGCTTCCACTTGCGTCAATCACCTCCCTTCTTTGTCTAAAACTCTTTGCTCAGCATAAACTTGGACAAAGCTAATATAGCATACCCACGTTAAATAAGCATTTATTCAATGCCTATTCAAACTTTTAGTTACTATTAAGTATTACTATTTCTTCAAGGTAGAGGGTACCTACCACCGAAACTCATGGTATCTCTAAATTGAAGTGTAGCAGGTTCCATGCCTTAAAGAAAAACATATTCCTTAAAATAAACCACTCTAACTTTCATATCAAACATTCTATTTTGAAGTATAAAAAGTCATAGTTGTTTTTGGTGTATTTTATATTATTTTAAAAATTCTTCTCTTCAAATAAAACCACATTATCAGGATAGAAAAATATTGTTTTATATCAAGTGTCGGGCCTTATTCGTACTAAATACGTTTGGTGTTCATGTGTATGTGATTTTAATATCGTTAGTTTATAATTTTGCTAAATATACTTATTAGTGCGAAAAACTGTACCTATTGTTTCTGAATTAAATCATAAAAAAGTACAGTTTTCCCAAAATTACGATTTAATTATTTTATCGAGTAAAAGCTCGACATTGATGATACAAATTAATGTTTCTCTTGATACAAAAAAGTAAGTTAATAGAGACTCTAAAGCTTGTCTTACAAAACTGAGTTGTAAGCACATTTACAGTACTTTTCATTTGGAAGCTTCGTAAATAATAATTAATGTAATTAAGTAAATATTGTACAACATTTATTTGTCACATGTATGTGTAATAAGTATTACATGTTTTTATTGCATCTATCTATATATCTGATTCCATAAGCTAAAATTTTACAAAGAAATTGTGAGCGAATGGTGGTAGAAAGCTGGGAGAGGTTTCATTTTAATGGGCTGGACATGACATTTGGGGGAAAATATTAATTTTTCTTAATTGTGTCCCGAAAATTTGTCACGGAATAAAATAATTCCCATTTAAAAAGCATGGGAATATATATTTGTAAATCAGGTGATTTTAGTGTTAAAAACAGGTGATTGTATATAATAATTCCCCATTTAAATAGCATGGGAATATATAGGAGTAAATCAGGTGATTTTAGTGTTAAAACAGGTGATTGTATATAAATTGGAAAATCAGAACAACATCTGAATGTGCAGTTTTGTGAAGTGTGTTGTTATTGTAGCTGTGTTTTTGTTCCAAAGAAAGAATTCAAATCAAAGCTTATATGATTACACACATTATAAGATTATTTCTACTGTACTTAATATTTTGTACTGAAACGAATAACGCAAATAAAATTCTGTAATTAAATTACTAGAATTTATAGGGGCTATTGTCCCTACAAGGCACTATATATAAACTAATTGCAGCATAAATTTTAATTTATTGGGAAAATTACGCCCACATCATGGGCTATTGTACTCAATGTGGCGACGCCAATTTAAGCATTACTGATGCAATTTGTAACAGAATTGCGGTTCCCTTTGTACAGATAAGCAGGTTGCAGAGTCTCAGTGAGGACGTTCAAGCTATTTGGTATAAATTAGTTGTAAAGAGCTCAGTTTAAATGTGATCAACAGTATGTCAAGGGTATTTTACAGCGTAATTAACTAAGTCATTAAACACACCTAATACCTTTAACTTACGAATATCTACTATTAATTAATTAGAACAAATATACAGAATATACATATTTTAATACTGCTCGCTTCGCTCACCAATCTCCGCAAAGACTCATGGCGAAGCCAATGCAAAACGATTACTGTATACCCTAATATTTTCACGGAAATGACGATTAATTAGGACAGAGGCACTTTGATCTAAGAAGTAGGGGGGCAGGGGAGGGTGTAACTTATACATCATTTAAGACAGAAATCGAATTAGATAGCACTACCCCAATAATTCGAATCAAGCCATGCGTCATAATTTCACCATTGACATTTAAATAATAATCAACATTTCAAACAAATTTTTATATCACCAACTGAAGGAAACAATATATGTACGATAATATATGAATACCAGAAGTTTGGCTTATAATACAGTAAGTATTTTTCGTTGATTTGCTTGTGTTTGATTTTACCTGTAAGCTAAAAAAAAAAAAAAAAAAAACTGTCAGTTGTGAAGAATAATTACCTGATTCTTTAATTATCAAGGTGGTTGCTAAGGTAATTAGTGTAAATGCTTTCAATAAAAAATGTGTTTTGGTTCAGTATAGGCCTAACCTAAAATTTCAGAACTTTTATCAAAATCAGCTGTTTTATTTATGTGTAACAACAGATGTTTGAATTAAATTATAATACCGTAAGCATTGTTCGTTGTTTATGTTTACTTCCATTTAATTAACCTAATCTAAATAAGCGGTTGATTGTGATTCTAAATTTGCTAAGTTTGTTGCTATGGCAATTGATGTAAGGGGATTCAATAAATATGTGTTCCTAAGATTTTGATGAAAATCAGCTGTTTTATTTGTTATGGGGCTGGGAGTGAACACCCACAGTGTTTACGCTTTAAAATCCAATTTTTACAAAATCTCTTCTTAGTGTGCGTCTTAGACTCCGTACGAATATGGCCTACCTTTAAATTAAAAGTAAATAATGAGCTGGACTTGTGAGAACAATATAGAGCTGGGGCATGGAGCTGTGCTAGTTCAGTTGTACTTTGGCTTCTGTAGCTTTATCACTGAGGATGGCGACTTTGTCGTTGAAACGCGTTTGATTTATTAAACGTATTTGTTGTGAGATTGTGTGTTATTGTTTTATTTCATCTACCTTTAAATTATCGAATTTTTATGTTCATTGGTTTTTGCTCTAAGTTAATTCGATGCCAGTCAGTCAGGTTAAGGGATGCTACCCTGTCCGCCATCTTGATTCTTATTCCCATAAGAGCAATGCTACAGAATAAGTCATTTTTTTCAGTTAATTCGTGGAATAAATTTAAACATTTTGTTTAATTTTGAAGTACTGTCATATGAGGATGTTGATTGCCGAATACATTTTCAAAACCCGTGTTATTGTTTTCATAAACGTATGATATAAAAATAGTAAAAAATAGTAAACTTTATTAATTTTTTACTCAGTTGCAAAAAGATATATTGCAAAAAACCTTAGCAATCAACACCCACAATCTATTTTACTTTAAGAAAAAAATACAGCTTTCGTTTTATGACAAAAACAACACAAAAATATGCTTAATAGTGAAGGTATGTTTTGGTTATTTAACATTGAAATTGGTACCTAACTTCGCCGTTTTGAATGTAGAGAGCCGAGCCTTAAGTCCGCTTATACATATAGAAATTGGTATTGTCAGAGTTTCTGACACCATAATATGATCACTGTACCAGGCAGAATTGATAAAGTTTCGTGACCAAGTAAAACTTAAAACTAGTCCTTCCAATGGTTTAAAAAAGTTAAACTATATACTGCAATTGCTGAAACAAAAGACTGCTATCATAAACAACAATACCCTCCCTTAAGTCAATGATTGTAAGAGGGCAGAAACAATCATGGAACTTGGCACAGTTCATGTCCAATTCGAGTTTAGAGTCGTCTTCCAAAATCTTCGGACCACCATAAACAAAAAAGAACTCGTCTTAGTTTGTGGTAAAATTGTTCAATATCTCCTGAACTGATGGCATTATATCCTGAGATTTGTGTTATTGTAGTTTAAGATAAAATGCAGTTGACTTAAGGAAATTACGAAAAAATAAAAGTTCTCTTTAGACAAACATACACAATCTATGTATAATTGTTGATAATCAATTATTTCATGAAGATATACGTCCTGGAGTGTTCTATTGCAGAACATTTATTTAAAGATATTTTAAATGTAATTTGTATATTTTATTTATTATAATTTGATATAAATTGTATATTTATAAATTCAATGTTGGTAGTATTTAATTGAAACGGAGCACCGGTCCTAGGGGAACACCGAATGACTTCACGCCAACTGCCATGACCGGTCTCTTGCAAAATATAATCTAGACTATATTGTAAATAGCTAAAATTACTTAATTACTGTATTTCTTAATACGACCAGATTAGACATAGATGAACATTTTCTGATCAAGATGTTGTTTAAACTACTATCCTACTACGTTGTTTTTGAGTTAATAAACATCCTCCTATTTCATTGAATATCAAAACTAGCAAAACGTTATCCCACTACGCAGCCGATTTACTCACGATCGGTGGGCTCATGTTATCGCATCAACCAAAATCTATTCGCTACCACCTAAGAAAGAAGGTTATTGCAATATTTCTACTTATTTTGTATATCTTTAGAGTATATTTACTTTTTTACGCTGTAGTCACAAGGCGAAACGAAATATACAAGTCATGTCTGTTACATAACATGCAGAGGTCCTACAGAATATGCAGCTCCAGTTTTATTCAGTTTGCGTACTTTCATATCAGAATTATTGCCACACTTTACCCTACAGAAAACTTTAACACATTTAATAATAAAGAAACGGGTCGAGAAATAGTTTGTCCTACTTTCTCAGTACCTAACATTCTCGCTCTCCTTGCAAAATTTATCAACACATAGTTAAATATAATAAATTATTACATATAATTATTATAATAAAATATATAACTATTAAATTTAGTATATTTTTAAGTGAGTGACTTACTTTAAAACAATTAACATAATGTAAGTACTAGACTAGGGAGGAACAAAAGACTGCAAAAGTAAATAATAGTTTGCTCCGTTAAGTTAATGACCGTAACAGACGAAAACAAGAATGAAACTTGGCTCAGGATACTTAGATATTCAATTAATTTTAGAGCTGGATGCCAAACTGTTTCTACTCAGAATTAGTACTACATGAGTTGTACATTAATGGAAAATACTTATAATAGATGTATTTACTACCATTCTATTTAGTCAGACATCTCTTTTCCAGCTTTATTAAATTACTGGAATTGTTTTAGAATTCGGGAAATAAAATGCTCCAATATATATTCAAAATGTGAATACTATTCGTAAACAATATAAAAGACTCAAATAGTAATTTTTACATACCATTTTGTACAGAAACATTAGCTTTCAGTCGTAAATAGGATGGTTGCAATTGTTTGCCAGTTACAAGACCTTTTATAACGTAAAACATAAACAGAGACAAATGACAGTGAAATATGAATCTCACACACAGAGGTAATTTCCTCTCTTTAGCCATTTTCAGTAGAAGTAATAAAAGTCTATATATATAAAAATGAATATTTCTTTGTGTGTCCTCTAGCTGTAGGCTCAAAACCAACACGACCAATTTCACTAGAAAATTTACAGTTTGCTCTTCTTAGTAGTGACGGGAGTGTTTAGCCGGAAAAGTTATTTCGATTGCATACAATTAAAGGGTTCAAATGGCATAACTACCCTAAAAATACATCTTTAATTCCCATCAGAATACAAAAGGGGAAGTTTTGCACAATTGAGTTGTATGTGATACATAAAACTATAGCTCTCGCATTTTGAATATTTACATTTAAGGGATGGACACAGTAATACTAACCCCGAAACAATAAATACTCATTATTTTACTCCCATTGAAGAAAGAGAGCTGAAAACTGGTGCATTTATTCCGTAAATGTTACAAAGAAAAATTAAACCCATTAAATTCCGGTAACTACACCTAAGGGGTTAAAATGAGGTTACCCATATTCAATAAATGTAAATTCCACTAGCTTCCTATAAACTAGAAAACTGAAATTCCGTACGAATTATTCTTAGGTGATTTGTAAGAAATAAAACCCATTTCCTTTTCGAGTCTAATGGGAGAAGTGGGAAAATCACCGTTAAGAGTGAATAACAATCCGTACACGCTATGAGGCTAGAGACTTTAAACTTGGCACATATTATGCTTAATTTAGATGTAGTAAATTAAATACAAGTACATTTAGATTATTTGCATCTAAGGAGTAAAATATTTTTCGTACCTAATATTGGTATTTTATGTGTAATGTACTCATATATATGGGAAATACACCTCAAAACCTGATTTGTTATTTTTATGTTCGGGAGGAATGAGTAACAAACTGTCGGAAAGCGGGGATTTAAGCTGCTAATTTACGTACAAATCTCTCACTCCGAGAGTGTGTCCGGGAGGGGCTCCCACGTTTTGTTTGTTGTGTAGAAGAACTTCATCAGTACAACCTCAATACAAAAATATGGACCTCCGTTCTTCACTATAACGTAAGGGTGAATAAAAGTGATAAACACATTTTCATAGCGAACAGAACGTGTAAAAACTAGTTGTTTTATTTATAAGTATATAAATAAACAAACGAAAATATTCAGAAACTTTTTTCAAATTCGGTTTAGTTTATTTTAATTTTTTGTTAGTTTTTTTTACAAAAGTATAAAACGATAAAATAGCAATAACAGTAACTGTGCCCATCTCTAGGAGGCCTAATGTATTAACATCAGCATGTGTTAAAAGTTAGGAGGAGAATACGTTCTTGCAATCGACAAATAAAGAGAGCAGGAAGGTGTGGAGTATTTACTGAGATACCTAATTACTTTTCTCACAAAAAGTATAGTATATATTGATTTCCTGCTCTTAGTTGTTCGACTTGAGTAGAAATTATTGAAATATTCCATCACTAATCAGTCAATCTTATGATCTCGTATGAATATCTAGAGTCGATGCATTAATTGTTAATTTAATAACTACCGTTATTGTTTTTAATTGAGTTGTTTTAAATCGTATATATATTTACTAACTTTCACCAACCTGGCGACTAACAATACAAACCCTAAAACTTCAAATACAGTATGATTCGGAACAGCCAGGATCACACCAAAAGAATGTCAAACAAGCGCAAGGTATTCATTACAGGAATTACCTTCCTCCTGACCGAACAAAGGGTCATACAGAAAAATATTTCAAATAAAAAGTAAACCACTAACTATCTACAGCTTTCTCACAAAAAGTTTTCTTTTTTAAATAAATAAAATTCTTGTTTTAAATATTTAGTACCTGGAGACCGAGCTAAAGCTCAATTATAAGCAGGGCTATGATTTCAATAATAAATATTGGATTATTGAGTTTTGAGGTTAGGCCTATAACATTAAACAACTAAATAAAGGGTATATACAACATTAGGCTTACCTGTAGTAAAAATACAGTTTAAAGGATTAACCACAATCTCAACGCTATGCCTCAGAAATAAGTCAGGCCTAAATTAAAGTATTATTTCAATATTGATTTATTCCTAGGGAATAGTTCGCTCACGTCAATAACTACTATTATTGCAAATTTCCGTGAACATCGTTCAGGTTAGGCCTATAACATTAAACAACTAAATAAAGGGTATGTTTATTATGTATTCGTTGCCATGGTAACTATAAATAGATACAACATTAGGCTTACCTCTAATAAAATATACAGTTTAAAAGAAAGCAGATGATTATTGTAATGGCATTGAAAACATTTGCATCAGCTGTACTTTGTATTGTTTAAAATGGACAAATTTCACTTTTTAATTTAATAAAAAGACGTAGAAAACGAATTTTCCCAGACTGGTGATCATTTCCAATCGATTTCTCGTGGCCAAAAGCCTAATATAAAATCAAAAATCAAAAATCCTTAGACGGAGATTCCAGATCCATTTAGCAGACAAACAATTATCTCTCGCTTTAGAAGATAAGATTATCATCATGTTTTCTTATAAAAAAACTTATTCATTATTGTGACTCCTACTTCCTGGACCATTATTGTAAAATTTTTTTATAATAGAGGGGAAATTATTATTATTATTGTAAAAAAATAGCAGCAATAGAGGGGAAATTAACAGGACCATTTGAAGGTTGGTAAATTAATTTAAAAAAATAATAATTAAAAAAAACTTAGTAAAATTTTTCATAACAATAATAACATTTTATTATTTTTTTATGAAACAAAACCTAACTTATTTATAGATATTTCTCATAGTTTTCTGTAAAAGGTGACACACTTTTTATACAAATGCTGTAAGAAAGTACCTAAAGTTGTAAGAATGCGAGACGCTGTCCAATTTATCAGTTTAATATTATTTGTGGACCTAGTTTTTTGTGGAATTGGTTGTACCACTAAGGCAATTTCAAGAAGTAGGAGTGATGACACTCCCTTTATTCCAGACACACTCCTAGTTTGCGCGAACTGTAGGTCTAAAAGGAAAATATATACAGATTCGTATGAAACTCACTACCCGTTTTTGGGCCTTAGAATTCGTATCTGAAATGTTGTTTTTTACCCTAGAAATTATATTTTAAATTCCCAGATTAAATTTCGGGACACACATGACCGCACCGTGTCCGCACCGCACCACGGCGGGGGAATAATCTAATGGAAACGTATAGAATAGTCCTAACATCACCGCACAGGGGACGCGCCGTGCCAGTTAAGTTTTGTTTACTTTTTCATGTTGACGGTGCGGCCACGGTATGGATCACGAAAGACTCATCAAAGAAATTCGAAACTTTCCCGTTATTTACGATCAAACCAACGAAAAATATCGAAACGTGGACTACAAGGAGCAGTTTTTTAAAACTATCTCATTCAAGTTACAAGTTATAGGTAAGTAATTACTCAATTAGTCATTGGCCAAACACACGGCCGTGCTACGGTAAAGTGTGGTCTCACCGAGAACGAGCCGAGATACTAGACCGTGGTGCGGTGCGGTCACGGTGCGGTCATGTGTCCCAACCTTAACAGGCGGTCTTATAGCACTCCATGCAGCTGTCGGTTTGAAAATTCATACAGAATACATTATATTATGGATACATCATAATGTTTTATTTTTTCGGAATCAACTACAAAATAAGCTATTATTATAACTAAGGCACCATTCTGAATCTGTAAAATGTTATTCTTTGATAAATAACTTATTTTTTATTTAACAAAAAACAAATATTTTTCACTTTCACTCTTCCTGCAGCATGATTCAAATTAAATTAGAAAGAAAAGTCAAATGTAAAAATTGTTCACTGTTTCATCAATAAAAAAATATGTTCGCACATTTATAAAGTTATATACAACACGAAAAAGGTTATTTCATAAAAAGTAATATCACGTACCGTAGCATTACTGGGCAGCGCACTGCGTTTGGATTTGTTTTTGGCTAGTATATAAAGTAACTATAACCCAACTATCGATTATTTTACCGTAGATTTGCAGGATTTAATCTAAAGAATCGATTCCGATTAGTATAACTTTAATCGTGTTATAGTCAGCAAATTAATCAGTTCTATTGTTAAATTGAATGTAGTGATAAAGCTCAATATTAATTTATCCTATATTGTTCTTTCATTTATTTTATCTCATTTGAAAGAGAAACAGATGTGTATTTTACTAAATTTAAATTATTTAAAAAATGTTATTAAATATTAGTGTTTTATAAAAAAATTGCAATAAAAAATTATTAAATTCTTGTTGGCCCCAGTTTGAACTAGTAACTATTGTAGCTACAATATCAATCATAACCTACATATACGGTACCTACACAACTATAAACATCATAAATAATTTAATTTCAAATACAAATACTCACTAAGATCTCCATAGTTAGAAAATAATGATCACTTCCGGTAAAAGTGGTAGGTCTACAGTTGTGACAACCTTTTGGAAAACTAAAGGAAAGAACATAAGATAAATTATCGAAACTGCTTGGATCCTAACACACAGTCCAGCATAGGCCTACAAAGACCCACATTCATAACGTTTTCGTATAGTTTTTTTATTTTCTTACAAAGAAGAAAGCGTCGTGGTTTTTTGAGAACGACAATGTGTTCTCCCGGAAGTAATTTGTCAAATATAAAGCAGACTCGACACCCGTGGGATTTACTTCCGGCTACGTGCTTCGGTTTCTGAGAGTAAAGTGGACTTGCCGAGTTAAGGAGTTGGGAAACGAAAGCTGTTAGGTTGTGCGTTGTTATTTTTAAAATATTTAATTTCCTTTTTTTGTTTTGTCCAAAACTAACTGCCCCGGTATAACCTGAACAATAACTACATACATCGACAAACAAATGTAAACTTAGATTAAAATTGTTTACTTTATATAAACTTGTATACAATTTATAGAAACCCAAAACAAATTGTTCGGCGTTATTTTGAGAAATTTACTACCTTTACTACCAAAAAGCGTTTACTACCTAAAATAAATGAAAAAAATAAGAAATGCAGACGACATGATCTCTAATAAAAAATAAATACCATAATACTACTAGATATCGTATTCTAATTTATAACAAAAATGGTGCTTACAAACGTAATTTTAACAAAATAAAACACAAACTTACTGTGCCTATTATAAATATTGTATGCAATCATTATATCAATATGTGAACATCAAACAAATTTAAGTACCTGTATTTAGTATTTTCTTATAGAAGGAGATGAATGACACTCATATTATTCGATAGGTAGTATGCCATAGATGTGCCAAAAAACGTGTATGTGTATATGTTTCCGGTAACCCTATAAGCGTCATGCGACTAGAAAACTAGTCGATTGCATGTCGGCTACATCCCGGCATCCAGTGTCAGGCGACTAGAAAACTAATCGGTACGTTTAAATCAAAATTGGTGCTTGAAAAATAATATTAATTGTATCATATTATATATAGCATTGTACTCGGGACATTCTGACGATTAATTTGGTTTATAGTTTATTACACTATGACTTATAACCGAAAAAAGTACACAAAAGTTAAAAACATAACAAAAGTGTTAGGCTATCTCGAGATAGCAAGAAATAAAAGGAGTTTTCCTCTTACCATAGACTAAAATATAATAAATGACAATCAAGTTAGATATGCTACTGCATAGACCAAGACCTGCTCTTTCCAGTCATATTTTTTTAGAATCAGGTGTAGTTCTGTGGCTGAGATATGGACTTTTATATATTTCTATGTTTTCGACTATGTTTTGACAGTATAAAACAGGCATTGGGTTTTTGATTTTTATCTATGACTAATATTGGCGAATTAGTTATTTATTGTAGACCATTTTCTTCGTAGAAAATTTCCTATAAAGAAATGTGTTTGAAGTTGATGGTGGAAATTATTCGTAGACACATTCACTTTAAGAAGACATTTTAGTTCTCAGTTCTCATCCTCGTGTCGCCATTGTATTCTGTATTGTGCCTTGTGTAAATTTCGTTGCGAGTGAGTGTGTAGTGAATGTGTTTGGTGATGTGTGTGAATTAGGGTATTGATATTTTGTTTAAAATAGTGAGTTTTGTATTACGAAGTGAAGTAGTGTATTTAATTTTATTGCAATTTAAAGTAAGTGCAATGTAATTAAATATAGGCCTAGACCTATTTTGTTTGTAAAACGAAGCCATATTATAAACAATGATTACTATTTTAGGATTAGGCCTATAAAATATTTTTATAAAAGAAATAAAGAGTGTTATCAAGCATTTTTTGTACATTTTATAAGATTATTTTATTATTTACAATTTAAATCCTAGTTTATATTATTTAATTTTTCTAACTTCAATTAGTGTAGAATACATTTTCTAAAACCGCTCATTTTTATTATTTTACCCCCAAAACCATTTTTTTATTAGAAGTTAACACTTTTTTTATTTTTTCATGAAAAGAAAATCTTTTTCTATTATTTGTATATTTTGAATTTATAACTTCACAATTTTTATAGTATTTTTCCAAAACTCTTACTTTAAAAAATTTGTATTAACAATAATTTAGTTTTTTTTCTGTTCGAAACCAAAAAAGTTAGAAATATTTTTAAAAAATATTTGATCTACATATCACATTAAATTACACCTCTATTTATATACACAAGCTGTAAATCATAAATAAGACTTAAGTTTTAAGTTTACAGATTATAAAGACCATATTAATTTACACATATCAAAAATAAAAGTGTTTAATCCTATGTTTGTGTATAATGATATAGTTATAAAACTGTTATTCTATTTTGAAGAAACGTTTCATGAAGTAGAAGTTGAAAATTGTACAAAATAATTAATAACAACATTATAGATGTATTCAATATTTTATGGAGTTTGTATATGTAAGTCGAAAGCCGTTGTTTCTTTATAAAGGGAAGAAAGCTCACATCTCATAATAATAAAGTTTAAAAACCTCACAAAATGACAAAATCAGTTTAACTATATTCTGAAAACCACTACTTAAGTATAATTTTATTAATGAGCGGTAAAGCTTATCAAGAGCTTATCCAAAGTCCAAACCACACAACACAAACTACTGTTGCCTCTTGTAGTTCCCATAATGCCGACCTAATAATTACGTCACTTCCACAAACATACAACAATGCTTGCTAATTGCCTTACACTGTGTACTGTAATTATATTCGCTGAAACTAAACTACCACCCTGAACAGGTTTTGAGGCGTAAATTTACTGTAGGAAACCCAAATGATATTTTTGCAAACGACGACCTTTCTTGCTGCCAAAATAAGCATATTGTAGTAATTGAATGTTGAATGCTGGTAAACATACTGTTACTAGACACTGCTAGTTAGAACTTCAGGCTTTATTTATGTTCCCAACTGATACAGAGCGTCCAGAAAGTATAATGTCCGTAATTTCACCAGACTATTCTATTGGCGAAAATAAGAAAACCAGTTTAAAAAACAATTCCGGAAATGCTTAGTATTCGAATTATCCTCCATTTGTTTTTTTTTTGTTTCTTCTTCTAAACACTTAATATCTTATGAAATAGAAAAGCTATTGACGTCTAATTTGGTGTACATATTTGTTACTTAACCTTTACCCTCGTACACCAGACACCAGAAGGTCCTTTTGTGTTCTTTAAAAATAGTGCCCATTTAAAATTTTTAATGTCAAATATCTCTAAAACCGATAACTAAAAAAAGTACTATTATTGTTGCTTCTGTATTGTCATAGACAATTCCAAGAAAGTCTGTTTTCAGGTTTTAGCCGACTCAGTTATTCTTTGAGCTGCTGGAAAAATCAAAAACCGGTGTTGTTTGTTATTAAAAAAAAAAAACTTTTTGAAGTTAAAACTTCGTATGGCCTGTTCGGCACTTTTTGCGTGGGTAATCGAATGAAATCTCGCTCACCGTACTGTATCTGTTGAATTTTGGATGCGTGTCGTTTAAGGCTGTATTCTACAAAAATAAGAAAAAATTATGTTTGTGTTAATTCAATAGCTGAATGGGTTAATTTAGTCACGACACGCACCGATGAAAGGACCATTGTGCTTCCTCATTTTGAAAGTCGTGGTAAAATAGTTTACTTAGTAATACCTCTGAAATGGCCATTACACTTCCTAATTTTGTAAGTTGTGTTAATAATGTGCTTCGTGATATCTCTAAAATGGACATAGTTATTTCTCATTTTTTCTAAATGTATAAATTTGCTAACTTGTTTGCTATCTATGGTAATGAATACAGATGCATTAAAGAAACGTGTGTTGGTTCACATTTGACTATGGACAAACAGGTTTATGTTATTTTTTTAGATTTCAATTTTAAATGGAACAAGATAAATATAATTATAAAACTTCTGATCACATCAATATAACTAATTTATACTACGACAGTTTTCACTTCTGTCGGCAGTCCCACGGCTGTTTTTTTAAATTTTTTTTATATAGTTTCTTAAAATTTGTTTGTTAAGTTAGCTGGTTTAGATATATTTGACATTAACATTTTTTAATGAAGGCATTTTTAAAGTATAGTTGATTCCGATAGTCGTGTTTATTTACGTTCGCATGCGCAGTCCGATGTCATTGAAAAGATTCGTCTAATATTTCCCGAGTTAAATAAGTTGTGAATTGAGTTTAGGCTTAAAATGTTTTATTTGCGAATTTCTGTGGGAAAGATGAGCTATTGCAGTGATTCCCATGGTGATACCTAAGGTCGGCAGTAGTAAATGAGCACCTGTCATGACCACCAGAACACTTTGGGGTGTCATTAAAAATTATATATGTATGTATATATATATGTGTTCGTCCAAATTTGGTACGCACGTTTGTTAGCCAAAAACGATGAAAACGTCAGCGGTTCAGCTGCATGGTCGAATTATATTATGTTTGTACTTATTTGAGAAGTTTAGAAATAGAATTATTAAACATTGCATTTCTATTTTCTTGCGCATACTTTGGCACCTTTGCCTCAATATGGCAAGGTGTCCTAATGTAAACTTTAGCCGGTTTTAATAGTATCCAATTATTTATATTATTAAAACTGTCTATGGACAGTAATTTAATTCAAAGTTGATTAAATTTGATAACATAAATTGTTTATAACCAATTATTGCTACTGATTGCCTATTTAAATTTATAAATAAGTTATATTTATTTGTTTGTTCTAAGACGCTATTTCTACAACGCTAAGTTCTTCAACGAGTTCTAGCGAGTTAAATTAAATGATATTTATGTTGTTGGGCAAGTTTTGATGCCCAAATTTGTAGACGATTCCATGGAAGTGTAATAAAAAACTTACAAAATTCGATCACGCAGATGAGCCGCTGACTTCAGTTGAGTGAATTTCCAAAGTTAATTTTATAAGTTTCAACCAACTATTTGGGAAATTTGTCTACTCACGAAGACGCTAAATAGCTGACTACGTTACGAAATATATTACTCGAATTTGACTTGATCCTCAGCCCCCAAACTCGACACATGCGCTGTTTCGTCCCGATTTTTCATTTTTGAGTTTGAATCTCGGATTATGGACTGCGCTTTCTGAGTTCGAACTTCGAAATAGGGTCCTCAGACAAGAAGCTGCACCCATGGCAAAAATACTCTTGCGGATACTTTTACGGTATTTTACGTTTTGATCGATTTCGGGGAAACGGTCTATAAATTCGCGTAAAAAAAATAAATAAAATGTGCAAAATAATGTGGTACTATATTTATATATTTTAGATAAAATCCCCAACAAGTAATATTTAGACCAAAAATCTCAAAAATGTTCACTTCCGGCCAAAAAACGTGCTTCCGAATGATCGATTTTTTAGCTAATAAACTCGACCGAGCTACTTTAAAATCGGCCGTTAGTTATAATGTGGCCATTAGATTTTGTACACATAAATACACATATCTGTACAAATATAAAATATACTTATATAAATATATGATATTTTTAATGACACTCCAAAACGTGTTCTGGGTACCATGATCGGTGCTCGCAGGACATTAGGTCTCACATAAGAATCAATGCAAGGATCTCTCCTATGATAATATATTAAAACAGCAGTTCTAGAAAACATAAATATTTTATGGTAGTACATCTTCTTCGTATTGATATGTATCTACATATTGTTCGTATTGAACAGCTAGAGGGAGTTGCGTTCAAAGCGCACAGGGTTCTCTAAAGTGGCATGAAGTTTAAATTATGCAATATACGTTATGTATTTTGTATAGCAATTTACGATATAGGATAATGTAATAAAAATATTATTGGTTTTGTTTATACCTTTTTTGCAAATAACTATTATGATACTGATGCTAATAGCAGTAATAACGCAATAAGACAGACACATCATTTATTTTGAGTATAATGTAAATAATACATAACACTTAATACTACTTTAACGCCTTCATGACACACTATGAACGTTAATATTCCGTAGTTTAGTGTCAGTCATTAAGGTAATTACAATAGCTTATGTACCATTGCATGGAAATTAGAGAACACTTGTATGGTCGTGTGGGTGACATTATTATGGTACATTATCGTGACGTTATTAGGAAGTTGGTTGACATTATTGCAACTAATAGATTAAGTTCTACTGAACGAGGCTACAGTGTAGTTAGTGATATAGACTTGGATTTATAATCGCAAACTATAACTAGATTTTGATAAGCGTAATCGACTATTTTAAATTATACTAAATGAGAAGAGCAGAGTGTTAGATCTTTACAATGAATAGACACAGTATTTAAAATTATATTTTGGGAAAATTTGTTAGTATATTGGAATACAATAACTAATTTATTTTTGACTTTACAAACACAACTCCGAGATATGTGCATGTTTTGCTCATAGTCGTTGGTTAGCGGTTATTTATATCGTTAGTCATTATGTATAATGGCCACATATGTTTAATTAGTTTGTTAAGTCAATATTCATAATAGCTAGTAAGATATAACTAAAGTAGTTATTTTATTCAAAAATCAGTCACTTTGAGAGGGCAATCCATTATGCATCTTAGTTAATATATAGTATTAGTTGATCAAAATGAGAATGAATACTTACTTTAGCCAAATAGATGCTGTACATAATTAATACCTATATAACTTTATTAATAGTCTCACTATTACTTTGACGAACTTTAGTCACATATTGTTTATAATCGTTAAGCATTGTGTATAGTGGCCAAATGGTTCTAATTACTTTGTCCAGTAATTATTCAAAGATTTGACTAAAATAGTAACAATTTTTAAAATCAATCACTTTGAGAAGGCATTATGCATATTAGCTAACAGATAGTATTAGTTGATCAAGGTGAGAATTCAACTTTTAGCCAAATAGATACAGTACTATACGTAATAACTATACAGTAATAAATTACGGGATAAGAGAAAAGAATTGAACTTATTTATTTCCAACCTGCTTAGTTATACCACGATATGAAAACGTATGGTTCTTTCTATCATACGACACGTTAAATTTGGGCAAATATTTGTGACAATATTTAACAGATTTTGCCAAATAACCGAACAAAAAGCGATTTCCTTATTTAATCACCAACAGAGTTTAATTCCTGTTTATAAAGCAGACACTAATTTCACAAACTTCTCTTGGTTGAACACACTTCAAACTAGTTTTCCATAAGTAAATTTTCTTGGTGTCCTCCTACGAGCGCCCTGTCCAACGAGCGCCATGTCCATCTAGCGCCCACTCTCGGGTTGACGAGGGTCAGAGAGGGGTTTACAGGTCTAGGAGCTTTCCAACGAGCGCCGCATTTCTGTGTCACTCCCTTCGACCACCTGTACTTCTTGTAGTATTTACTTCTGACCTAAATATGAATCCCCTCAAATCAGCTACAAATGTTATAAAACCCTAAATTAAACGTAATATAAGCATGCGTATACCATGTGCGATGATTCGTGACAGGCCCACCTTGATTTAGAGGTGCCTTTGATTATAAGTGGGCACGCAATCCTGGCTGGCGCTAACAATGAACCTTTTCGCACTTTTCTTCCACTAATAGAATATTTAAGAGGTATTAAAGTTGACATTTTCTTTAAACTATTCAAGTTATATTTAGAAATATTAAATCCGCTTTTGAGGGGGGGTGCGGAATACTACCCCCCGGAAAACTACCCCCCAGGTGAAACGTGACGTCACGAAATCTGCCAACTAACCAATATGGGAGCCGTGTCCGCGACTAGAATACTACCTCCCCTAGCAAAAGCGGGTTGCCGGAATACTACCCCCCAAGCAGGTTCCTACAATTATACTGTTATCGGCAACATACTGTGACTAAACAGTTTAGGTTAGTCCTCTAGTTTTTTTTTTATTCTAATTATATCGAAACTTGAGTGTGCGTGACTGGAAAACTGCCCCCCTGATCTCTGACGTCAAAATGACGTAGGAACCTGCTTGGGGGGGTAGTTTTCCGGCTGGTAGTTTTCCGGGGGGTAGTATTCCAGCGACCCTTTTGAGGGACATGACCTAATACTGGCATATTAAATTGTTTATACACGTGCTTATAACAGGTATGGCACTGCTTACAAAAATTACCGTTTAATTTAGGACAGAATTGAGGTGTTTCATATTTAGGTACCTACAACTTACTAGAAGCAGTGATTCAGTATATAGCACCTGGTAAAATACCAAATAAAAGATTTGGAAGGTATTTTGTTTAAGAATATTTTTGGAAATAATTTTTTATATTTTTATCATTTTTTTAGTTCTAGTTTTACAAATCCGACAACGGCTATTGAAATAACGTTACTGTAATATTATAAACTATATATATCGTTGCGATTATCTATAAGAAAGGTTTTAAAATACAAGCATATTGGTCATAATTTAAGGAATGTTTTTCGATGTCACTGATCGTGTCAATTCATCGATCAGTAAATACTAACAAGTACAGGTGGTCGAAGGGGGTGACACAGAAATGCGGCGCAAAGCTCCTAGACCTGTCAACCCCTCTCTGACCCTCGTCAACCCGAGAGTGGGCGCTAGATGGACATGGCGCTCGTAGGACAGGGCGCTCATAGGAGGCAACCAATTTTCTTTGTATGCTACAACTATCACATTAAAAGTACTTTTTATAGATCATATCGTGTACTCAGACTTTTGCGGTAGGAAGGCGGACGTAAATCAAACAGAGGGGTTGACCCGCTTTAAGCTGACAGGATATGAATGGTTATCCGCTCATCGGCTTTTGATTATTTTACAACAATATTTGAGTAAAAACACAATTGGACAAATAGAGTTCGCCGTATTACAGTAAGAATATAAATGCATCAACAAGGTGCACGTCACAAGTAACAAAGTTTGAAAAAACAAATGAAAACATTTTTCTATTGAATAAATTTTAATTCGTGTTATTCATGTTGAATTAATTTAATCTTACCCAACTTCAACCTGATTGTTGACTTTGACTAGATTATCAGCAGTTAAATAAACTTAGTTGAATGTTATTTAAAAGCTTTCCTGCCAAAACGTATAAGCTAGGCATTACAGTTAAAAATACATTTCGAATTTATTGAACATCTGTGGTAAGTTTTACGTTTTATTTTTTAATAAATCTTAAAGCCACAACAGCTTTAGAATTTTCTCTTTCAAAGCCACGAGAGTTTTCTCCCGTAGCGGTTTACCAAACCTTTATGCACGTGGGTCTGTATTCTTATTGACGTTTGGATTTATCAAAGATTCTGATTCTAAACAGAACAAGTTTCAATAATTCATCTTCAACTCACTCCATTAGTTTTTTTGGGTTTCTAAGTCGTTATAAAAACTTGAGTGTTATCTTCTGTAACATCTCTTATTCTACAGTCTTACTGGTAGTATATAGTATTTATTTTATTTTGTATTTTGCTAATAGTTGAGAAATTTATGACTATTTTTATATAAATACAGAGTTGGGCAAAACTCCGGAATATATTATTAATAAAGCCAAAACTATTAAGCAAAACTTAATAAGATTTTGCAGTTATGTATTTGTCACTATAATCAATAGTTTTACGTTGATTTTGGTCTTGATTTTTTTAATGTAACCCTAGGTATAGTAGTTGTATTATCTAATTTTGAAGATCATTGTTAGTAGAATGCAAACTCGACCGAAAATGAACGATCCTGTCAGAAATTGCAGCTCCTTAAAGATTATAATATTACGCAACTATAGTTCATAGTTTCATAATGTTATAGAGGGTTTATTTGACCATCTTCGCTTTCACCTTTCATCAAACGATAAAATGAGATGAATTGAGTTTTCCTAACAAATTTATGTAATCAATTATTTTAAAAGTCTTCTTAAATTACACTAATTTGTGAAATCGCTACCACCACAACTGTAATAATAGAATGCGCGTAATCACTTAAATACTTTCCCAAATACACGAATTCGTAGAAGAGCCACTAGCAAGATTGCCGGATCTGTATACATTAGATTTTTCCTTTATCGATATTTGAAGATGAAGGCTTACACAGTTAGGTCTAGGGATCTGAATGACCTGAAAGCTCTGATTGAACAAACATTTTTGCAAGTTCCGAATGAAATGAAAACAAATGCATTTTACACGCAGCTTGAAGCTTGTTACATACTTTGGGTTTACCAGAATATATTTTCGTCTATTAGTATAGGTGTTATTATTTGTTAGGTAAGTTTATTTTCCTCCAGCTTCTACTTTAAGTGGTCATTTCTGCCTCTTTAATAGGGTAGAAAGAACAACTTATCATCCGGGGGTGGAAAATTGTCTATATAAAAAGCATTGAGTTTACTTTGTCACCCGCCTATAGGCGGGCTGTAAACTATATACATACAATGCCTTTTATATGTTCAGCTTTCTGCCATTATTTAGTAAGCGGAAAAGAGAGCATATATATATATATGAGGCATTGTATAGGCATATACTTTCCAACCCACTAAATAATATGTTAGTAAAACAGTTGTTGAAACAACAATGCATCATTGAACTTCCGTGACTGTGTATTCTTGGCATAACCTCAACTGTTTTTGTAAATATGAATGTCCTTGTTTTAATAATTTTTCTTCCACAGTAAAATGTAGATGATTTACAAAAACTGTACCTGGAAGAAAAATGTTGTTTGTCTTACCCTATGGGACATTTCCTCGCTGCGGTCGTGCAGTAACATTTTCATTCAGTACGACAATTGTTGTACAATAAAACTATTATTTCACGTCGATAATTAAAATAATTGTTGTTATTATTTATAATGGGTATTTTTTCTTAAATTGACTAAGCTACCTTCTGTATTTTGTTTCATTTACGGAAAGCTGCAAGAAGTAATAGTAAAATAAACCCCCATATTATTAAGAATATTAGTTGCATAATATTACAATCTTTGAGGACTGTTGTTTTCTACTAACAAAGACCTTTAAAATGAGGTATAACATAAGCTTACCTTTAAAATTTCAAGACTTCCTAAGAGGGCCGTCACCGATCACGCCAATAACAAGTATACTCCAAACAAGGTAATAGTGATCAATATGTACGTTGGTACAAAGTTTCATTACGTTTTTCCTAATATTTTTCAAATTATTTCACATATTCTAGACCTTTGGCCAACCCTGTACACTCAATTATTTACCGTATAGCTTTTATAGGTGTGTATATGTTCATTGTTCAGTTTTGTCTTAAATGACATCAGAATTTACACTCTAATTCAATTGACTTTGGATATTACTAAATTAAATTAAATTAAATTAAATGTTTTAATAATTCTAGTATTGTTGAGCTGGAAATGGCTAGAGAAGAAATGTCGACTCTGAGAGGTTCATTGTTCAAGTTATAAAAGGTCTTGTAACATACAAACAATACCAACCATCACCCTAATGACTGAAAGCTAATGTTCAGTCTCAATACGAAATGTTAGTAAAAACACTGTTTGTGTAATTTATGTTGTTTACTGATTTTTTATATTTTACATTATCGTACGATTTCATTTTCTATAGCAGATACGTATTATTGCTATTTTTTATTCATAAAAAATATACGATTGACACCAAGTGGATTTAAGTGCCTTATTAAACAGTTTGTGATTCTCAAATACATTAAAATGGCTATTATATGTGTTCAAGGCATGATGCGAAGTTCGCATTTAATTCAGTAATGACAATGAACATAGAAAAATAATAGAAGGGTCACTTGAACCGAAAGCTGTCGCCACCCGTATCCCGTATAGCGCTGCCTACCACAAGATGGCGTCCGCTGCGAATGAGTCACCGTGGTAAGGCGCGCCTAGACTAATAAGAAATCACCTTTGCAAAACCATAAAATTTTTAGGTCAATGAGACTGTCAGGTTAGATAGGCTAAGTTATGTTTTTTTTCATATTCAGCTTGTAAAATGGGTTTACATGCATTTACTATTTTGGTACCATAAAAGCAAAGTTCTGTACATAAAATATTGTTTGTTAAATAAATACAGTTACAACCTAACTGTGTCTATTGTGTGAGTCAGTGATAAAGTCATTTATTAATAGAGGGTTTTAACTAATTTAAAACATCTTCTTGAAGTATTGATTGTTAATGTTATGAACAAATATATAGGGATTGACTTGTTTAAAGGAGAGCACTGTTTTGAAATGGAACCTGAACATAATCACATAATTCTTTTAATAAAAGCTGTTTGTAGAAGATACTTCACTGTAAGGTTGCACTACCATTCCAAGCTTTTCAATGATTCTTTACATGTAACAAAAATAAGAAATCACCTTTTGCAAAACCATAACATTTTTAGGTCAACGAGACTGTCAGCTTAAATAGGCTAAGTTATGTTTCAAAAAACTATATTTATCTTTCAAGTACATATTTAATTTCAGTGTATTATTTATAATATCATCTAGTATACATTTATTATAATTTCTCTTTGAATTCCATGTCAAACTGTGACTTTATACATGTTGGTTTTTTTCTTTCTGAATAGTAAGTAATTTTATTATTACTTATTACACCAGCCTGTGCGTGGAGCCTTAGGTAGGTGCAAAGAATGTAATTACAAACAAAACAAAAAAACACAGAAAAACTAAATATTTTTATAGCAGGATGTTCTACATTTCTATCCTTGGAACATATATATGTAATATGCAAGGAATTCGATTTAATAATCTAAAAGAAATAAAACATAAATGATGAAGAATTAACTTTTTGTATGTAAATAATCTATTTTTCGGTGTTTTACAATTTATATTTTTTGAGTTTGAAAGCAATGTATTTCTAAAATTAAAATTGTTTTTATGTAGAATAAAATCTTTAGTGTAAAGACATAATAAGCTTAAGTATGTTTTATATTTTATGTGCCATTTTTGTAAAACAATAAATAAGTATTTTGATTTTTCAATGTATCGCTATTTGATTTTTTTTAAATAGGCTTAAGTGAAATAATAATGAAATAACTTGTTATTATGTTTATGAAACTTATTAGTACGTATTACAAGTGTTTATATTAATTATTTCCTAACACAATATAAAAAATATATCTATATATGTGGGTTACGGTCTCTCAGACCATGATCACTACTAATGTAACTAAAAATCACGTCACCACTCTAGGGTTAAATAAATACAGTTACAACCTTACTCTGACTTTATTGTTTATTTACATTTCCAAACTAAAAGAAACTAATAGTGGGAGATATTAAGGGAGATTTTAAACGGCGGAATGTTAAGGCTGAAAATATGTGTATAAAGCTAATATATTTTTCAATGATCTAAAATAAGTTCTGCAATATAGTAATAAAAAATTATTTAAAAATTAAATACATGTCGGTACCTAATCTAATAAGTTATATTTAGCTGCATATACAAATATACTCAAAGTATGCCTTTCAAAACCGTAGTTGTAAACTCTAAACTTAAATGGTAAGCTGACCAACAAAAGCCGAGATTAAGCTCCAAGCTTCAGCCTACTAGCGCATTTAGCGGTAGTCACCGAGCCGCATAAAGCTAACTCAATCAACCTGCCGTATTAACCAAACGACAAAAGCCAAATTAAAAAAAACATATTTCATACGATTTGACTATTAAGACAACTTTTGTTCGCTTTGGTAATTCACCTGCCCTAAAAATACGCAATTTCCCCACTATCTAACTTTTTCATGTCACGATTTAAAAATCACAGTAAACTGTCAACTTAATTTAGGTATTACGACTGCATTGAAGTTAAAATTAATACTTTCAATTACACCATTATTATCCACAACTAATATAGTTTAACTGTGTTAAGTTTCAAATTTGTATCTTTACGCTAAGTATTGTAAAACAAAGTGTGATTGAAAAGTGCTCACTAAAAATGTAACCGTGTTTTTACCGTCAATAAGCGGGTTTGCCTAAGATGGCGGAGGTGGCGACAACTACGGTAAGTGATTGTTAGTGAATTTGTTCCTTCTATTATTTTTCTGTTTTCGCTGAGTAATGATGATTATTACCATAGCTTGTACCCCATTGTATGGGAAATTAGGAAACATTATGGTACAGTGTTGTTGTGGAAATGACCATATTAGAGTATTGTATGGTGACGAGTTTAGGAAATTAAACGGTATTAAGTGAACTAAAGCTACAATGCATGAGGTGACAGTTATCTTACTAGGTTTTTGATTTGTTAAACGTAAATTGCAACTAGCATGAAATAACCATCGTATGTTATTCATTAGTAATCCTTGGGTCAGTCAGGTCTTTCTTTAATGTAAAGAAGCTATATTAAATCAGGCTTTGTATTCTTAATCTAAACTATCATAGTTATAGTAAATAAACTGTTAAAAAAAATATTAGAGACTACAGCTGATTACTGAATCAACAAAAAACATTGTTTATTTATTTTGGTTCAGTCTAGGCCTAACTTAAAATATATAGATAGTTGTTGCCCGTCGATACTCAGCGGATACAGTTCATTTTTGTTGTGAGTGGAGCGCTAGGCAGATGGTGCGAAACATGTATAAAATGTACTTTTTAAAATGCTATTTCCTTCCTACTATTTTCCTTGTAGCAAAGTTAAAGAAGAAAAAAATCTATTCGACAATCAGTGAATTTAACTAATATTTTATACACATAATCTAATTTTTTGGGATATCAATACAGATAGGAAAGAAAGGAGAAAAAACCATTACCCTGCATAAATAATACAGTTGCCAACTACCATGAAAAATATTGATATTTAAAACTGTAGGCCTATTTGTAAAATGTTGTATTTATGTAGGCCTTAATTATAATCAAGATAAAGATACAAATGTTATCTTTTAATTGGTTTTTATTTCATATTGATTATCAAACGATTTAGAAGTTAGTAATATTACAATAAAGAAATTAATACTCCAATATATTTAAAGTTATACGAAGATGTACGTATCTTCCATACATTTGTATAAATGAATAAATTCATTGTTGATAAAAGGTTGTATTTATATTCACTTTATAACCTCAAAGCAAATCTTATAACGTATTACAGCCTACCTTAATTTTATAACTTATATTTTTTTTAAATTAACTTCAGAAGAATTACATTATTGATGAATTGTAATTGTTAACATAACCCCAAAATACAATCTACGCTAGGTTTTGTACAGATGATGGGTGAAATCAGCTGTTATATTATATGAGCGTTTGCTCTTCTAGGTTTCTTTACAATCAGCTGATTGATTAATATTTATTTGTAAAGAGTAAAAAAAAGAGGAAGTAGGGCTAATGACTTTTTAGGAAATAATATTAAGAAAATCGGTAAAAAAAGAAAAAAGTAAGTGTGCCAACAGCACGTGGTGTTCCCAAGCGGTCACCCATCCAAGTACTGACCACGCCCAATGTTGCTTGACTTCGGTGATCGGACGAGAACCGGTATATTCAACATGGCCGTTTTCGAGAGTTAATACTTTTTGAAAGTACATAACTGCTTTAAAAAAAATTTGAAAAACAACCCCCTTTATGGCCAAAAAACCCCCCAAAATCAGTTATTATTATTATTATTAGCTAAACGATAATTTTTAGAAAGATGCGGGTTTTTGTATATGGTAGGGCACATTAAAGGCTACAAATAAGCCAAATTTTATCAAAATCGTTAGAGCCGTTTTTTTATAAAAAAATAATAACTGATTTTTTGGGGTTTTTTTGGACAAAAAGTGGGTTGTTTTTCAAAATTGTTCAAAACCCTTTTTCGTGCATCTACACAGGCGTACTGGACATGTCTGGTGCAAATTTGGTTGAAATCGATCGAATAGTTTTCTCTCTAGCTTTGTTTACTTTTATTAAAGTAGGCGATTAACTAATAAATATTATTATTATTAGCTAGAGAGAAAACTATTCCATCGATTTCGAACAAATTTGCACCAAACACGTCAATTAGGTCTTTAT
>JAGFPH010001618.1:178270-207688 GCA_018207615.1 Philaenus spumarius | reverse complement strand
TATTATTATTAGCTAAACGAGAATTTTTAGAAAGATGCGGGTTTTTGTATATGGTAGGGCACATTAAAGGCTACAAATAAGCCAAATTTTATCAAAATCGTTAGAGCCGTTTTTTTATAAAAAAATAATAACTGATTTTTTGGGGGTTTTTTGGCCAAAAAGGGGGTTGTTTTTCAAAATTGTTCAAAACCCTTTTTCGTGCATCTATACAGGCGTACTTGACATGTCTGGTGCAAATTTGGTTGAAATCGATCGAATAGTTTTCGCTCTAGCTTTGTATACATACAGACATACAGACATACAGACATACAGACATACAGACATACAGACATACATACAGACATACATACAGACAGACATTTTGTAAAAATCACTTTTTTGGACTCAAGGGGTCCCAAAACGGATATTTCCACAAAAATCTCAACATCGAATTTTTTTGCGATCACTATACTTTCTCTATACTATAGTATAGTGAGAAAGTAAAAATCTAATTTTTGTATCAAGATGAATAAACCACTGTTAAAATATTAAAAAGTCAATAACTCACACTGTATGTTTACGAAGTGAAAATTCTTTTCTCTCTATGCGCATGCACCGTGTGTACTGTGTGTAGAATATATGTTGTATTTTGTCTAGATATTATCAATTTTTCTGATAGAAACGAGAATTGAAACAGTTTCCCTTCTACGTTTCCCATCGGCAGTTGAGAAGAAAGAGACAGAATCATGTCTACTCTCTTCGGCGCATACGTCATAGAAAGTCTACGCACATGCGCTGCGTGTACTGTGTGTATATGTTGTTTTTTCTCTAGGTATTGTCAATTGGTCTGATCATAACGAGAATTGAAACGGTTTCCCTTCTACGTTTCCCATCGGCAGTTGAGAAGAAAGAGAGAGAATCATGTCTACTCTCTTCGGCGCATGCGTCATAGACAGTCTATGCACATGCGCTGCATGTTCTGCGCTAATATGTAGCACAGGGGACCAGTATTACGTATTATACTGTACATTAGCTGAATATGTTTTAATATTTATTTAAAAATGTTTAAAGTATTAAAGCTAATGGACTAAATCGGCTGTTTTATGTTTAAAACTATGTTTATTTTGTTCAATTATTTTTGTGTACTTCGATTTTTGTGTAGATCTGAAATACATTTTGGAAAACAAAACAAAATATCATGCATTTATTTTAATAATATGCCTACTTAAATCTATTAGTTTAACAACAAATATTTAAAATTCAGCTATTTATTTATTTCTTAGGTTATGAATTTATGAAAATTGATGAATAGAAACATATTTAATTTAACTAAGTGAGATTTTCTTCAATTAAATTCCACATAACAATTATGCGTCACTAGTACCAAGAAGTTTATCACCAACAGGTTTCAAACACGTCACCAGCCTCTCTGTATATTAAATAATTGATAGTTAAAAAATTTCAAAATTAAACGTGCCTCAAAAAGTGTGCCTATTCTTGTTCTTGTGGTATTCGAAAGTAAATTCAGACAGACACATTTTTATAGTCTAAACCAATATTTTTATTTTTTACAGAATACTCGTATAAATATATTAATATTTATTTTGTCTTAGTTTGAAGGCAAGATAAATATATATATTATGTATGTAATTTCAGTGCAGTAAATGGTCCACTTCAATTTATCTCAGTAACAAACGTTGAATGTTTTATGTCTCTGAATTACGTCATGGAGAGGTGACGTGTAAACCCACAATAAGTCGGCAGAGTGCAGCACATTCTGAATAAATGTGCCGCGGTAAGCAAATTTATGATAAATTGGAGCAATGCTTGTATGATATTTGTTACAAGATATATTTGATATTGCGGTTTCCCGGGTGAGTGAAATATAGATCTGTCTGTTTTACTGTCTAATTTACTTATGTAAGAGAAAGATTTGAATTTTTGAAATGAAACTTCTTTTTACGCAGTAGGTCAAATAAACTGGATCAAACGAAAAGTGAAACGGTTCCCCTTCTCCGACTTTAGGAAAGAGTAGGAGAATCATTTCTACTCTCTCTGTCAACAAGCATGTGCAATGTGTACTATGTGTATAAGTATCATTTGCTCTAGCCACGGTAGCCGGTAGCACGAGTTGGTCTGATTGATTCGAGAATTAAAACGGTTCTAATTCTCCGACTCCAACAGGCAATTGAAAAGAAAGAGAGGTAGAATCAATTCTACATCATAGATAGTCTACGCGCATGCGCCGCATTCAGTGTGTTAATAAGTCGCATAGGGAGACAGTAGACGATTGCGTATTATACTGCAAATTAGCTGAACACGTTTTAATATTTATTTAAGTTTTGTTGAAGTATTAAGCTATGGACGAAATCCGCTGACATATGTTTGAATCGTTGTTTATTTAGTTCGGAAGAAAAATTTGTACCTTATCTTTTAAGAATGAAGTAAACAAAAAGGATTGTAAAAATTCATACATTTTGAACGATTTCCAATCAAATATATTAAATGCAAATGAGTAATTCATAAAATCAACTGTTTCTAAAACCTAAGAAGTTTCACTTCTAACGAGTGAAAGTCTCACGCAAATTTGTTCATATTTCCAAAACAAGCAGAAACCAAACTAAACTATAAATAAAACATGTTTGGTTTTAGTATTTTGTCCCAATTCATATAATTAAAATAGCTTCAATTTTGTATTCTAGGCCTACTTCTAAGTCGTCTTACACAGCAGATATTGTACTCTAGACAATATCTCTGGGAACGATTCATGCCGGAACTTATGACAGCTTCCCCTCAGATTACTTCCCGTCTTGAACTTGCAAAGGTTGAGCTTAACAGGTCGGGGTTTAAATTGGTTATAAAGATTACAAATTGTTACAAAAGTTGTAGGAAATAAATAAAATTTCAAATTTTTCCTGAAGTTGCATATGTAACTAGATCAGAATGTTCTTACTTCTCAATATACTTAATAACTGAGTATTTCTAAACATAAAACATAATACATTCTTTCACCTTGCACACTACACCTCTAATGTTATTAGAAAAGTTCAGGCGACTAGACCTAACGAAATTACTGTAAATTTAAAAATACCATCGCCATTGAGGGATAACATTATGGTTATTAAATTATCAAAATCTTAGATTATTAATTTAGCTTATTATCTATTTACAGTTTAAAAACAATTACATTCTTGTACAACCCAAACGTAAATCCATTATTTCTAGAATTTCACAAACTTGTATTACGTGAGATGTTTTTAATATGCAGAGCTTATAACTTTAGCAATTCTCGAAACTTTCGCAGACGTCTTGTAAGGAAACTTTATATCTGAAATTCTCGTTTATTATTTTTCAAGAGCGTGGGTGGGTTAAGTTCTCTATTCTAGTATAGGTTTTATGTTTTATCTTTATCTTTAAGAACAGAGGAATTTAGTTTCCTAGTGGCTGTTGAACATTTTAGTTTATTTTAAAATTCAAATATTAGAAGTAACAACATTTATGGCACAGTACGTTACGAATGCTATAATTTTAATCCTTCAATTTCAGTATCACATCCTGTGAAAGCATATATGAGCATAATGCCTTGAGCTCCTGTAACTCAGCGATAAAAATACAGACTGGTTGGCACCTTTCCTCGGCCCAGTTTTATAATTATGATGTATTGATCTTTGGGGATTAGCACAATCAGAAAGACTATGCGGGCTGTGTCCTCTCCAACGACAACGACTGTGAATCTGTTGACTTATCAATGGCTGTTTCAAAACAGGGGCCTGTTTCATCACATAAGCTGCAATTCTTTCGGCTCACGTAGCCTATAATGTTTTCTGCATGTGGAATGAATTTTGAGGGATGTCAAACCTACAAGGTTGGAGCTTTTTCCTTAATTTCTCTGTAAAGTGGCACTTATCAGTGAAGCTATTTCTTTTGCACTCACATAGGACACTTTCCCACCACTTTCGTACAAGTTCTCGCCACAAACAAAATACGTTTGCGTCGAGATTGCGATATAATAATAATCAAATATACCGCATACAATACCAATAAAATATACCGGATATAATAATAATAAAATATAAAGGCGAAAAACTCAATAATACTACTTCCTACGGACGTATGGCATTATATAAACTAACTCAACTAAAGCGAGAAACAAAACATTTTTCCGTCGACCTAGCGACATATTAGTAATAATAAAATAAAACAATATACTGACGCGAAATCTATACTAATAAAAATAAAGAGGAAAAGTTTTTTTTTTGTTTGTTTGTTTGTTTGTATGCAGGGGGTAATCTCTGGCACAACATAACCGATTGAAAAAATAATTTTACTAATGAGAAGCGACACTATCCCTGAGTAACATAGGCTATAATTCATTTCGATAAAAACCTTTTTTTATTTCAATATTTGTAAATTTAGTCGGAAAAAATTCTTAGGTTAGGCCTAGAATGATAAACCAACACATGTATTACCATAGCAACCAATTGAATAAAATAACAGATAATATAGCTGTTTGCTCCAATATTTCCATTTCTATTTCCATTGTTTTCAAAATTTAAAGCAATTATTTTCGTATTCTAGCTTTTTCATTAGGGTTTTAAAGTGTCGACCTAAGCCTTGCTGGTTCTTTTAACCATTATAATAACTGCTTTTACAAAATATAAGAAATAATTTAATTTGAACATTTAACATTATTTACCATCTTAGTTTTTAGGTTATTATTAATCCTACACCTTTATTATAAATAAAACATAACATTGGTTTTTGGAAGATTCCATTGAGGGTTGGCGTGCGGAGCACGCAGGGGTCTCTCCTAGTACACAATAATTTGACTTTCTACGAACGCTTATATAACTCAACTACAGCGAGATAAGAACTGGAGAGAGCTCACGATGGTAGACCGCATGGGGAACAAATAATAAAGTATTCCAATTCGAAGAAACGTTTTTTTCGAAAATTACCGATTTTCGAGAGCGTATATCTCAATAACGGTTACAGACAGCAAAAATACTATATGTATAAAAAATGTAGAGAATTGTGTCAGCTTTAATTTTTTATACATATGTATTTTTTGTAGTACCAACCCCTACTGAGATATATTCAAATAATCAAAAGAATGGTACCTTTAACCCCCCTTCCCCTCCTTTTCCGCCACCCCTAGGGTCAAGGACTTTTAGTATGTTATACTACTAGGTATCCCAAACAATGTACCGTACCATAATTGGTCTTTCCGCTTATTGACTTTCCTTCTAGAATCATTCGTTGACTGGGCTATACGTATTTCTGTTGGACTACAATTGTAGGATTTGACAAGTATTTTTAAAAATCAAATCATTACCGTACCCGTTAAAACCCTTATTTCCCCGTTACTCATTTTTTCGCCTACTATTTGCACCTCAAATTCTTCCGCCTCTCAAAAACTGGCCTCTCTGGGCAAATTACATTTGAATTAAAACAACGAAATTAACTAACACAAGTGGTTAACATAATATGCTTTCAAAGTTTTAAGTACTTTAAAGATAATGTTTATTTCATTTCGTACTTTATAATTATTAATTCCGGTACTGCTTATCAGTATCAACTCCTATAAAATTCGTGCGTACGTGCGTAACAATATAATATAACAGCTGATTTCACCTCTCATCTGTAATACTTTTAAACAAAACCTATCGTAGATTATACTTTCGGGTTATGTTTACAACTTCAATCAATATCAAGTCTTATAAAGTTTATATTTAAATATGAGTTAAAGAACTAATGTAGCCTGTAATACATTATATGATTTGCTTTGAGATTATAAAATGAATATAAATACAACCTTTTACTATCTATATTCATTTATGCAAGTTTAAAAAAGAGATACCCTTCATTTAACTTCGAAAACAATAGTAGGCTACATATTCGTATAACATATTCCATTATTAATGTTTTTATTATAATATTAAAATTGCTTCTAAATCATTTGATCTATTAATATTAAGCAATTTAAAGATAATATTTGGATATATAATAATGATTATAAATACGCAATTTTTACAAATAGACATTCAGTTATATAATCCTTTTAGTTGTACTCATTTACCGAGTTAAAAATCCCCGTCAACATACAGTCAAAACTAGATAAAGTCAGTTGTTTTCTAATAGTCTTTTTTTTAGTCTTCTGTTGTGTATTTAATTAATCTGCCTGTGAGTTTTCACGGGGTTTACTAGTATTATATAAAGTTGTGTGTATTACATTTTCTCCTATTTTATTCCTGTTGTAATCGGATGTCGTACTACGTGGGTTATTGCGTTAAATTTACTAATGTATCTGAGACATTGTTTATTTGGGTTGTTACAGTTTCAGCTATTTTGTATATTTCAGCAACGCAATTATCTTGATCTCTTGTGTGTTTTTATCCTACATTAGGAACATTAATATAGTACTTTTGATATTAGATTATGAAAGTTTGAGTTTTACTATAGTAAAACAAACCCTCAAAAGATTCCCAATGTACAGGACACAGCCAAAGAGCGTGATTCAATTAAAAAGCTAATAAAAACCCTTCTACCCTTTATGCTTTTGACATTGCTTTACTCTTTAAAATGTGGCTTTCAATTTAAAACACAGACAGTAATTGATACGGTTCTGGAATGGTCACAATTTACCGACTCGGCCGCGATACTGATCTTTTAAATATATGTTGAGTTTTAAAATAAAAATATAGTAGGCTTATGTTAACTGCAATATAAAAGAGTGTTACTTCTACTCGAATATTTTTATGTTTTCTGTATTAGTGAGATTATCGTATCCATCTTCTAAGTATGAGAATATTTCTTGCCCGCTTTTTACTCTAAGTATTTTATTTTTATATTCATAGTTGAACTTATCCAACCAATAGTGTTTACTTTCATCAAGTGCAATTAAAGTTATGACGTCATATTAGCCGTATTATTAGCCATACCAAACAGACAACAAATTTTCACAGATTAATAAATTATATCTTTCAGTAAACACGCACAACCTTGTATAAAACAAACAACAAACTCAGACGATATCCTACCGATGAATACGGAAGACTTCATTCCGCCGTAGGTGCTTGTTACGACACGACACCGACATATCGGAGAGTGTGAAAGCTGTAGTTTACGTTAGTTTTCATAACCGCCAACATCGTGCCGATATCGGGTCTGGGTGTGTCGGTAAGTATGAAATCAGACATGTTTCAGTTGAAAAGTTAAACAGCTAAGCCAAATATATCACAATGATGATGTCAAATAAGTCTGTAAATAGAACATCACAATACCAAAACGAATAAATTCCGTTTTAAAAAACATCATCTTACGAAAATTGTGGTTTTTCTTTACAATTTACTACTTTCATAGTTGTGGTTCTATCATTTTCTGTTGAGGTTTTGGTTTTTTCAAACGTACCATTTCTTTTATTTAAAAGACGGAAAGCGTCAATCAACATCGGATCTCGGGACAGTTATTCTCCATCAGGGAAACCAGAAAACCTATTTGGAAAACCACACCCTCCCATTCCTACCACCCCATCTCAAAAATGTTTAGTGGACATGTATTGCTTGTGGTGCGTCAAATTAAAAAGCCATGCATTTCTGTGGTAAGAAAGTAAAAATTGACTAACACAATCGTTCGTTACGCTCAAAAATGTTATTTCGTAAATAATTTTTATAATTTGATATCATTTCTGTAATACAATCTGAGCTCGTAAGATTTTAATTATCACAGAAAATCGTGTTTTATAAAAGGTTTTAATTTGATGTATTGCATGTCATATGTCTTCGTTACAAATTGTCGACATATGGTGGGTTTTACTATTAGGGTTTCTCATTAAATATAAATAACTGTCCCAAGAAAGGATTTTGGATACCGCTTTACATCTGTTTATACCGTAATTCAAATTAAAGTTGTAAAATTCTCAATAACTAAGCTTTTTAACCCTATACTTCCAAGTGTCTTTTAAATATTTCCTAACACTTCACTAATCCCGTCCATTTAACCTTAAAATTCATTTATATCTAATTCCTTTTTTAACCAATGTAATCTGATAGTTTTGCAAATTGCAAAGAGAACATAGTTTGGCTACGTTTGATTCAAGCCAATTGCTTCTGCTCTAACTTTAAACACAAAGGGTATACTGATCTTATAGCCAATATAAGAATTTCAATTTTTAATTAACGACTTGTATTTTTGTTGATACCTTCTCGCTGTCAAAACAAACTTTTCCCTTAAGGGTCGGCTCTAGTAAAACAGAAAGCAACCTGCGACTCTCTATAGCGACGGTAGGTTACGTGGACATTGCTCATCCTAAATCCATTTAAAACCCGCAATTATTCAAATAGCGTTTTTTTTTTAAATACTAAACTCTTGGGGACTAAATTCTTCATCCGAATGGCTTGGCAATTTTTCGCTATAATTAATAGTTACAACGTAAAAATATATTTAAAATCAATGTTTTAAATTGTTAATAAATATTAAACAAAATATTTTTCTTAGCTTTGAAAAAGCCATTTGCATGCAAATTGACCATAGCTTTAACATGACATATCGTTTATAATTATCCGATAAAAAATAAAGGAAAAATTTGGATTTTAATTTAACATTGGTGTTATGGAGTGTCAGCCAACATGGCCGAAAGCTAGAACCGACCCTTAAATCATTTTCAACCGACTAAAAAATAAACAACATCTAGACTATAAAACCCACCCCCTGCAACTGTGTTTCCTATAATATCAATGTTGTACTTGCTGCCTAGTGATTTCATATTTTCAAACCAAAAACCATTCTTATCTTTCACTTTCCTGGCAAGTAAATTTAGAGGTTGACTCTTTCAGAACTAATAATATAAACTTTACTTTTTACTCTAATAGAGACTTATTCATTTCCCATGACTGTTTAGTTAAGAACAAAGATATAATATATTTATATATTCTTGGAAAAATAAACTTTACACCCTTAACTAACCTAAATAAAACTTATAATTTTGCAGGAGCACAATGTATTTTATCTTTACTTTTGTATAATTAAATCCAGAAGGATGAGAAATCTAATTAAGCTGTAAAACATTATCCAGATATAAATTATTAGTAGAAGTTTTTGAAGTATAAAAATAAGTTTTAGCTCTAAGATGAAGTTTATGATTTAAAAACATTTAGTTGTGTCAACAGAAAACTAGACTGGATTAAAACATTATTTTAACTTTTATTACTTTAGTTTACATAGATATTACAACTGTACAAGAAATGAGACTATGTTTTATAAATAACTGAAAAATATTTTACTTCTATGTTTTATGATGTTTAAAGGACCTTTATTTGAATGGTAAAACTATAAGTTTAGAGATCTAGTTAATTTTTTTTTTTTTTTTTTTTGTACTGTAATACATTGAAACTATTGCCTATTAATATTATGCTTGTAAAGTTTTATAAAACATTACATTTGGAACTAGGTATTAAACGTATGTAAAGGATTTAAAAAATATTTCAACAATAAAATCGGTTATAAAATGTAGGGTAGAATTTACTTACACGATAGATGATGGGTAGAGGGTGGTAATTTCAATTGCTCTTTATGCAATTTTGAATGAAAAAGAGGACGTTTTATATTCAATGCCCTTAAAGGTAATTCGATGACTTTAGTTCGGAAGTTTTTTATTGTCCAGGGATGAATTTTTGAAATATTTAAATGGAAGTGAACGGGAGTGATATCAATGAGCACCATCATGTTCCCCACATCAAGTTTTGGGGTGTCATTAAAATTTGTTCATATACAGGATGACCCGTAAATAATGTGCCAAACTTCAAAAAATGGTTTTATGGGTCAAAATAAATAGAAAATCAAGACTCCAGATATCCGCGCCAATTGGTTTCTTTTACAAAATAAACTAGGCACGACGTTTAATCTAACAATTTCCTGTTTTAAGAAAAATAAAAGATTAGGTATATAAAATTATGTGTTTTAAAATAGCGTTATTTGATAGTTCCAAACCTGAATCACCCCAAAACTTTGTATTTTAACAAAAGTTTCTAAGACACCATTTTTGTATAGCCCTTTCAATTCCCTACCGGATGGTATTATAGTTGTCAGAACAATCGGATGAAGGATAATAATATTAAGGTATGTCTAATAAATTGGTTGATTCAACCCGGCATCTTATAAACACAGTAAACAAAACAATATATGGTGGAATAAATACAGGAAATTACAATAGTATTTTACCAGATTGTTAGTTCGTCTTGTAGCTTCTTGAGTTGTCCTACTCACGGATGGTTGAGAAGTCACAAGACGGACTAACAACCAAGTAAAATACTATTGTAATTTCCTGTATTTATTTAATTTTATGAAGAGACTTGGATACCAAAATCATGAAACTAAAAAATATATATATATATATATATATATATATATGGTGGGTACTGTAATACGTATGCTGTTATTATAAACAAATAATGTAATACATATTTTAAACTGTTCATCAAACCACTTTTAATGCTTAAATACTAACAAAAAAAGTAATTATCAAATTACAGACGAGTTTCTTAGCCAAGAAAATCCAAGAACAGAAGCACATTTGTTTAAAGGAAGTGAACATTTTTTGAGAACTTTCGTGCTAGAACAAACATGTGTGTGGTTATATCTAAAAAATAAATATAGCATATTATTCAGCAAATTCTGCTTCTTTGCTATAGCCCGTCCGGTTCACACAAAATCGATCGAAATGTAAAATACCGTAAAAGTGGCAGGTTCAAATCGATGTAGGGGATTTTATTGTAGGGACAGCTTCTGCAGCGTCGTCGTGAGCTGAAAAATGTCCAAAATAGTTGTTTGAAATAATTAAACATATAAACTTAATTTTGGAAATTTGCATCTCACGTCAGCGGCTCAGCTGCATAATCGAATTATTTTCAGTTTGTTACTGCTCATAATTTGGCTTCATATTAGATTTATTACTGATTCAATAAACTCTTATATGTATAACATATTTTATCGACTCATGGTTAAAAAATCGATAGGAAATTAATAATTCAGCTCTAACTTACACAAGGCACTGTTAACACACCTGTTTCTAGTGACTTACAGCTGATTTAGTTTAAAAAAGGTTACACTTAAAATAAGTTATTTTCTTCTTCTTATTCATTTTATTTTTGTTAATAACGGTTTTGAATTTAAATAAATTATTTTTAAAAAATAAATCATATTTTATTTGTAGTCTTCCAAACTTGTTTTTCAGTCTGAGGTTGCATATTTTTACTAAGTTATTTCATTACTCTAATCATGATAATTAACACAGTTTAGGGCATTAATTACAATTAATTATTAGTATTTTTAAATCACATTTTAAAAGAAGACTTTTAAAATTGTAAAATAATTATAGTTATATGCAATGTTCTTTTTCTTTGATTATTTTGATTCACAATTTTCCGTTTTCGCTCATTTGACGATAACGATAAACACGGATTTAGATATTCAAAAACTTATTTGACCATCGTGGTTTTCGTCAACTTTTACAGTAAACTCATGTATCACATGTCTACCAACCCATTAAAAAAATTAAGTTCATTGCAAGATAGTGGACAAACATTTCTTACCAAAAAGTGGTTCTTTTATGGCTGTGAATAAATTTATTTACCTCTGTCTAATAAGTCTCGTACATTTTGAGACATTAAGCCGTTTTCAGACTTTTCAAACATAGTATATTTTAAACTGATAAGCCTTTCTCGTGCAAGTGTTTCAAAATATTGTGTGCCAGTTCGAAGGAAACGTACATTTATATTTTTGGATTTAGGTACTTAGGGTTTGAATTTAGATACGTCAGTTCCATTTATCTAGGCAATAAAAGTTGAATGTTTTCAGTCTCTGAGTTATGACGCTGGACGAAGCACAATGCTACGACACATTCTAGATAAATGTGTCGCGGAATGCATTTGTTGAGCGAGGCTTCTAAAATAGTTATTGAGGTTCCGTAAGTGAGTAAAGTTATTCACATTTTAAAGCCTTTTTAACCCTCAACTAATAGTCTATCCTTATTTTCAAACCCTTTACTACTATCGTGGGGTAAATTTCGATCACGAAATATTTTTGTATCTAAAAGTAAAATATTTCGATCACGCAGCTGAACCTTTGACGTGAGTTGAGCGAATTTCCAAAATTAAGTTTATAAGTTTTAGGGTTCCAACCAACAATTTGGGAAGTTTGTGTACTCACGAATTCGCTTAATAGCTGCATGCGTGTACGAATTGTATTGCTCACACGTTGCTTAGTTCAGTTCGCAGAGGAAAAACCTCACTTTGCAAATTTGCACCTCGACCTCGCGGCCTCGGATTACGGACTGCGTTTCGAGAGTTTGCATCAAGGCCGGATCAGAAGCTGCCTCCACGTGGATTTGAACCGGTTACTTTTTTTGGTATTTTACCTGTAATCGATTTTGTAGAAACCAGGTGTTGCTATAAGGTAATTTTTTACACAAATAATTGCAGAATAATCTCCTATATAAATTTGTTCCATACGAATTTCAAAAAATCTTTACTTGCTGTCAAAACAATGCGCTTCTGGTTGTTGGATTTGTTTAGTTAGTGGTTTAGAAACTAACGTTTGTACCAAATTTGAACCAAATCTTACTTATTGCGGCCGGTTTAGTGCGAACACGTATGCAGGCTTCATTGAATGATGCGTCTATTTATATAGTCAATAAACATAATAAGGGCCAAAGCCCATCACATACGCATATGCATATGCTCCGTTTATGCCTTTATCCACAAAATATCGAAAGTCGGAGTTACCGTAGACCAATCCAAAATCCAGATACTGTTTCAAGTCTGTATAAATCCTTTGTTGATAATAGAACTTATGTGTTTTGAATACAGATTGTTTATATTCATCGGACCATTATACAATTATATCGTGGAAAGATAGAATCTATGTAATCTGAAAAACCTTCTTCAAACCTTTAGATTAAATTTATGTCCGTTTGGTTTTTAGGTTTTACATTCGAAGCCAAAATATCATCAATATCCCACGTCTTTGCAAAAGGTGTAAAATTACGTGCAATTACGTCCTTTAAAACTTTACCAACGCAAGTGTTCTGCATGTAGACAGGCTCCAAAATGTTTTTTACTAATTGGGTAAATTTGTTTACAGAGTCACTAATAGTACCTGCTGTTTAAGTACCAGACGTAACAAAATTCAACGTCAGATATATATCTGTTATTTTCTCTTAATCTAATTAATTGTATTTTTTTTTGTAGAAATCGAATAATTTGTTCATTAGTTAGAGTAATGTTTGTAAACTCTTTTGTCAGTAAATCTATTGTGTAGCTCATGATACGGGAACGTTTTTCGTCGTATCCTACAACCTCTTGAAATATCGCCAAACTTTCTTTAATCTCATTTAATTCTTTAAATAAACACGAGGAAAACGTGTTACCGTTGGTACAAGGTACACATCTACTTTCATTTGCCAAACTATCGTAATCATCAAAGCGTAAATCGAAAATGTAAAATGGTTTACTTATAATTGAATAACTTTTGAAATGTATCTTCAATATTTATAATTTTCGATAGCAGTTTGAACCCTTGTGAGCTAATAATTCCTGCTGCATTTACTGGTGCATTAAAAATCTCTTCTTTAACTTCAAAATTTTTTACAAGTTCACGAAACTTGGCTTTGTAACTATCGAAATCGTAACTACTGCTGACTTGATAATGTAAACAGTACCCATCATTAAAAAAATCCCACTAAATATACCGAAACCTGTCATCAACGTCAAATGTTTACCTCCTCTGATATAATGTTACACTGTGGATCAAAAATAGGCCCCTGATGTTACACTGTGTACATTATGCCCCTGTGTATACTCCTGTAACAAAACCACAACAGAGAATTTACATGTTAGAGAGTTTTCTTTGCATTAGCATTTTTCAAGTGTACACGTGGATCAGTGATATTATTAGTTATTAAGTTACAATTATAATATAATTTTAATTTACGATTGTATTTCAAGATAATGGAGCTACAGGTAAAATAATTATGTTATCAATGATTTAAAATTTGCTTTAATTTCTGTAGTATAATAATTCAGGGTGATTCGGTAAAGCGTAGACGCCTATGCAGATTCAGATTCTACATGTAAAAATAGGTCGAAAATGTAGTATAACATTTTTCGATTTCGGCTTAGTTTATCCGTAATCCGCCATTTTGTTTTTTTAACAAAAACTCACTGTAACTCTGAAATATATACGATATAAAGTTCAAATTTAGAATAAGCATTTTATATGTTACTAAACACAAAGAATTTATTTTTATAATTTTCAAAATGGCGGCCGTTACAAATTTTTAACGTGGAATATCTTGAAAACCGTTAAGTTTACAAAAAATTTACAAGAGACAAAATATTTTTATTTTTTAACGACATATACAATAGTTTTTTTTTTTTTGTAGTTTCAGTAGGTCAAAGGATAACCGAGTTATCGCCAAAAAACTAAAAAACATAATTTCTTGGTAATTGTCTACAACAACCAAAATTAACCTAAAGTCATAATTTTTTTAGTTATTTTTGTAGCGGGCTATGCAGATACCATGAATCAAATTCCATGAAAACCAGCTACTAAAACAAAATTTTAATAGACACTAAATTTGAAGCCCTTTTCATTTTAAATCGAATGACACTTTAATTGCAAAAATTTGTTAATAAATATCAATATGGCGGCCATTTAACAATTTCAAAGAAAAATTCCATTAAAACTAGGGACTAGAAAAACTACAAATTGTTCAATTTTATTTATGTATTATTACTTACAAATTGAAAGACACCTTAATTGTTAGCATTGGTTTACAACTATAATTAAAGATTTAACTATGTACAGTTTAACAACAATTTAAAAAAAGAGCTTCAACAGAAATAAAAATGGTTTCAAATTTAGTGTCTAGTAAAATTTTGTTTTAGTAGGTTGGTTTTATGGAATTTGATTTTAAAATGTTTAAATGGCCGCCATTTTTAAATTTGATGAGTCTGATCAAAGATATTTTTTGAATATGTTTATAGCTATAAAGTTAAAGGGTATGCCAAGTTTCATAAAAATATCTCCAAGGGCTTTTGAATTATTGCTTATTGAAAAACAAAATACAAAATGGCGGATTACTGTTAAACTCTGCCGAAATCGAAAAAATGTTATACTACATTTTCGATTTATTTTTGCATGTATAATCTGAATCTGCATAGTCCGCTACAAAAATAACTAAAAACATGATGGTTTTAGGCTAATTTTGGTTGTTGTAGACAATTACCAAGAAATTATGTTTTTAGTTTTTTGTCGATAACTCGGTTATCCTTTGACCTACTGAAACTACTAAAAAGCATTGTGTCTGTCGTTAGAAAATAAAAATATTTTGTCTCTCGTAAATTTTTTGTTAAGTTAACGGTTTTCAAGATATTCCACGTTAAAAATTTGTAACGGCCGCCATTTTGAAAATTAGAAAAATAAATTCTTTGTGTTTGGTATACTTGTTAATCGTAACATATAAAATGCTTATTCCAAATTTGAACTGTATATCTTATCTATTTCCAGAGTTACAGTGAGTTTTTGTAAAAAAACAAAATGGCGGATTACGGCTAAACTAAGCCGAAATCGAAAAAATGTTATACTACATTTTCGACTTATTTTTGCATGTAGAATCTGAATCTGTATAGCCCGCTACGCTTTACTGAATCACCCTGTATATTACGTTAAAATTTTTATATTATTTAGTATATCTATCCTGCTTTAAAATGAAGAAAAGTACACACATAATGTATGTGTGTTATATGTACGTTTATATATAATCTATGATTTACACTTATACGTTCCAGAATACGATATGGCTTCAACTTTTCTTAATTTTAACTTCAGTAGTTGGCTTGCAATATTGCATTTAAAACAAAATATAATATAGTGTTTAAAATATAATTTAAAAAATTATAGTTTTCCTAAGATAAAAATTTAATATAATTTATGTAATTGAATTGTATCTGTAATATTTTGAAGTGTACTTATGGAAGATACAGGGGTTTTTACTAAATTATGTATATCTTTAGAACCTACTGAGTAGAACATTTGCACTTAATTCATCAATATAGTCCTAGTTTGAAAAAAAAATAAATAAACGGTACCAAGAACCGGCACATACTTTCTCACAAACATGTTTAAATTATTAAACAGATTCACTGTGACTTCATAATTGTAGGTGGGGTAGGAGAGGTGATTTATTAAAGTAGGAGATTAACTAATAAATATTATTATTATTATCTTGAGAGAAAACTATTCAATCGATTTCGAACAAATTTGCACCAAACACGGCAATAATTAGGCCTGTATAGATGTACGAAAATTTTTTTGAACATTTTTGAAAAACAACCCCCTTTATGGCGAAAAAAAAACAAAAATCTGTTATTATTATTAGCTAAACGAGAATTTTTAGAAAGATGGGTTTTTTTGCATATGGTAGGGTACATTAAAGGCTACAAAAATAAGCCAAATTTTATCAAAATCGTTAGAGCCGTTTTTTTATAAAAAAATAATAACTGATTTTTTTTTTGTTTTTTTGCCAAAAAGGGGGTTGTTTTTCAAAAAATTTTAAAACCGTTTTTCGTGCATCTATATCAGGCCTACTTGACATGTCTGGTGCAAATTTGTTTGAAATAGATTGAATAGTTTTCGCTCTAGCTTTGTATACATACAGACAGAGATTTTGTAAAAACCACTTTTTTGGACTCAGGGGGTCCCAAAACGGATATTTCCACAAAAATCTCAACATCGATTTTTTTGCGATCACTATAAATAGGCCCTAGTATAGTGAGAAAGTAAAATGACAATACAAATTCAAAAACCGTAATTTTGTATAAGAAAAGTCCATGTTGTGTTTTTGTAGTCCGTTTCATTTCCCATTAAATGGTATAACTGTCAAAACTGTCGAACAAAGGATAACAGTCAAACAGCGGCCATTAGTTTGACGGGATCAACATCCATAGCAATAAAGCAATAATTAATTTGCAAGACTAATACGTTAATTTGGATATTTAAGTAAATATAGGTTAAAGTTATGAATAATGGATTTTGTACATTGTATTACATAAACGTGCATCTCTGTTATACAATAACCCCTGCGGCGAAGCAAATGCAAAAAGGTTATTGTATACCTTGGTATCTTCATGAAAATTAAGATTACTTAGGACAGAGGCATTTGGATCGGTGTAGGGTGGTGGGAGTAGCTGTGGCCTAGATCCTGACGCATGCGCTATATGGCCAAGGCTATATGACGCATGTGCTATTTTGATTTTTTAAGTAGGCCTATTATAGTACAGACATTCCTAACCTAAAATTACCTATAACTAAGAATTAATTTTACTAACTTGATTGCTACTGTAATACATGTCAATGCTTTCAAGAAACGTGTGTTGGTTCAAAATAGGCCTCACCTAAAAAATTGCTTTAAGCTTCTTAACCAAATCATCTGTTTTATTTTTAATATGTAACAACAGATGTTTTAATTGTTGTAATATTACAAGTGAGATTTTTAACTAGATTTTTGAAGTGATAACTTCTATTGGCCCGTTGGGCACTTTCGCTTGACTATGTTTCTGAAATCTCGCGTCACGCAACGTTTTGCGTAGACACAAGTCAGAGCGTGGAGAGGGAATTTAATACATTTACATTCATTACCATAGCAATTTAATTAACACATAAGAATTAGGTAATATAATATAACAGCTTATTTCGCCCGTCATCTATATATGTCTTCGTGTAATGATAGGGACGTGTGGATTCCAGTCGGCTTTCCTCCCATTGGTTTACCTTGTTGGCTTCCTCTTTTTGGCAAGGATCCTCTTTGACTATTTGATGACTTGTTGTACATAAACATAGGTGTAATCATATCATGGCGCATGTTGTTAAACATGTTATTCTGAACACCACCGCTACGAGGTTGTCTGTTAGAAGTATCCTCAAGTATGGCTTCCCAATCTGGAAAATTATCAGGCTTTTTCCTAGACTGAGGTTCATCTTTAAGTTCCATAAGAAAATCTCTCTCATATTTCCTCTTTCCTTCTGGATTTAGAGGACTCCATTGACCATCTCTATATTTAAATTTGAGCATAACTTGAGTACTTGGTTTTTCAACAACATCTGATGTATTTTCTTCTTCTATATTCAATGCGGACACCTTAGTATTTTCTTCATTCTTTGCTGCTACTAATTTTTCTTGAATCCGGTTCGCCTTACTAGTTATTTGGATTTTGACCTCCTTTTTAACATCTCCTAATTTCTTGTTAATTTGTTAAGTAATTTGTTGTAATTTCGTTAAGTTGTTTTTTTGTATCTTCCAAAAAGTTGTTAAGTTGTTTTTGGATATCACCAAATTGTTGGATTAGAATATTTAACCATGGCGGTGATTCTCCTTCACTTAATGTATTCGTGGCGTTCTGTTCTGTATTTCCCTTCTCGTATGACATTGCCTTCGCGGGGTGTAATTCTCCCTCCGGTTCTTCCTCGCCGATAAAAAACGGAAACTGCCATAACTCTTCTTCCCTGTTTACGCGTTTTCCATTAATCACGTCTTCTTGCCGGCGGTTGGTTTCATCTCTGTAACATGCCCCTTCCAACACTTCGCCTACTTCCTGGTCGACTGGGTTCGCGGTTTTGGATCGTCGCGACGAAGTAATATCTGGCAAGTCATGCGTTCGCGAGCTTTCATTGTCTTACACATTTGTTTTCTCAGATCATATCGTTTATCTTGTTCCATGATTGGTGGAATTTTTATGTTTAATTTATTAAGATAATTTAATAACAAACAAAATTATTATTAATTCGTTGGTCGATTAATTATTGAAATTTAAATTAAATTTATGGTAGCAAGAATTATTCCCCTTTTTTTCCTTTTTGATTAGCCGAGCGTTGGGCGCCATTTTACAATAACACAATATTTATATATATATATTTTTAATAAAAATAATAAAAGGAAACCTCAGGTGAGATTACAATTATATTTATTTTCCTTTTCAGAGTCAAATAGAATAATAAAAGAATAGTATTACAAAAAATAAATCGAATATTTAACAAATTATCAAAGAATACAAATTACCTATTTGGATAAGGTAAAACAAATAACATGTAGTATCTAAAAAACTACTGAATTTTTTAAATTATTATTTCTATAATAATTTGTAAAATTGTTATTTATTTTTAATTGTTATCTCGGATCAGTTCGTACCGGTTCATCAAAAAGAAAAAAATAAGAATTGTTTTAACAATAAAAATAAAAAAACTATATACACATAACTTAAAGAAACACATAAATATATGATCTTAATAAGAGATCTAAATCTCAATCGGACACAATTATTGTTCGTTAAGAATAAAATTATAAATTAGTACGTATCAAGTTCCAATATTTGGATAACAGTTGTTAAAAAGTGTTTGTTCATTTACCAAGAAATAACAATGAATTAATATCTATTACTACAAGAGTTAATGAACTTTATTAATCATTTCGATATCCCTTTCCTTTTAATTATGATAACAATATTGTCAATGTTTGTCTTAAAAGATGGAAATTCTTAACCTGGATATAAAAGAAAATATTTAAATTTATAGGTTATATCTCACCCAACTTGTAGATTAGTTGTCCTGGATGAATATTTTATTTATTATTGTTCTCATTACTTTCTCAAATTCTGGTAGGTTTTTTTTTAAGTTTTCAACAATTTTCATGATCATTCATAACTTCCTTGTATTAAAATTATTATTAAAGTTGTATGGTTGTACGCACATTCAATGAACTCATCTTTTTTATATCATTCTTATAATTGTACACATTTATAGTTAAAAATCCCCGTAGTCATAGAAGTTATCACTTCCAACGTGTGATCTTAAGCACACCCAATGTATTTTTTGTGTGTTTGCTTTTACTTTGTTAACCTAACTTAAACAAACTGTTGCTTTTTAAGAATAATAATTAACTGATTTTAAATTTACATTTGCTAAATTAGTTCCCATGGTAATGAATGTAAATTTATTCAACAAACTTGTGTTGGTTCAGTAAAGGCATAACCTTAAATTGTATGTTTTTTTCAACCGAATAAAATAAGCTGTTTTATCTGTTGTAAACGTGGGAGCGAATCTCTGTACTTTTACCGTTTTTATGATTTAAAATGGAAATTTGCAAAACACTTTCATAGAGAGTATTTATGAACACTATAAAAAAATACATTCAAATTTTCGTATTTTTATCTTAAGTAGTTTTTGTTTTACGTTGATTATATGTCAGTCAATCAGTCAGGACAAAACCGCATACTATACATGACTATAACTAACTAACGCAAACATAAAGCTAGTAAAATAAACCATTAATTACAAGTTAAGTAAATAAGTATTAACACAATTACTCGTGATTTGAACTTAGTAAAACTGAAAAAATACAAATTCTAAATATATAATTTAAACTGTGCACTTAATGAATACGTATTTTATCAATCTAGAATGTATGATCTAAGGTTAATGAAGAAAATATTGATATCTGCTCCTACAAAAACGCACGAGTAGCAACATAATATATCAACTGAATGTACAGATTTGTTAAGGTCGGAAACATTCGCACATCTTAGTTTTAGCTCGACCGTTCGGCATTTCGTCTGTGTGTCTGTCTGCTGTCTGTCTCACGATTACGGCCAAACGCCTAGACCGATTGTGATGATTTTTTGCATGAATGTTCCTTATTCCTAGGCCGAGCGAGGTATATATACGGTTTAGTTCATTTTTTATTTTTAATCCCTTAAATAAAATAAAAATGGCGGCCGCACCGTTTCTCTCAGTGTAAGCTTTTTTCCAAAGCCAGTTTGTGGCTTAACCAAAAGTCGAATTTAAAAATTAATAACATTTCGCCAGTAGCAAATTCAATTTTAAACAAAATTGTATTCTTGATTTTTTCCGTATCTCTAACGGTAAGCTCACAAAATGGCCGCAAATTTCAAATTTGTAAAAAATCATCACAGTTTGTGTATTTTAACCATGTTTTTATACTTTTATTCTAAACCAATTCAAAAGTGTTTCATAGCTTTTTTGTAGATAAAGGTACAAAGACTTATACGTATATATGCCTGTAAAAATGTGATTAAACTAAAATTAACAAAATTATTAGCTCAAGAAAGAAGCATGTTCAGCAACGAAAGGAAAAAGTTCAACTTTAGGCCTACATAAAAAGTAGTAAAACTTTTTTGTAATTTTTGTCATAAATTTAAAAAAGTTTCGTAATTTAGTTATAAATAGAACTGCATACAAATATTTATCAATTTAAAATTTGTTATTTTGAAAACACCAGTTTTTATGTTCCTACAAGACTGCTAACAAAACCAGGCATATTTTGAATAGTAATTTAGGAATAATATATCCTTTGTCCAAAAATTACATATTATTTTTAGAAAGTGTAGAGAATAAATCAAAGTATTGAACTGGATACTTGTAAATTATTATTCCATAAAAGTATTTGACCTAGCTTTACTTGAATTACAAAATCAGATGAAACAAATGAAATCTCGTGGCGATAAAGGACATAAAAAAGTGACCGTTGGACAGCGTGGGAAGTGTTGCTACATGAGTTGAGATCACTATCACGACGCTATCGTTTGTTTTCATTATTTCTAATATTGGAATATGATATGGAACTGTAAATACATTGTTAAGTTTTAGTTATTTAAGTATGTAAATATTTAATTCTATTTTCCCTCAATAACGCGATATTTGTAGCTACCTTACGCATTATTAACCTAAATAAAACACAATGCCTCTAAAAGAAAATCTTTAGCAGTTAAAGCTCAAGAAAAAAAACGAGAACTAGAAACCCCGGAATCGCGGGAATTGCAAAATAATGTTCCACTGGATAAACATTCTGCTTACTTCCTTACTGGCACACTATTTTTAACCTAAGCTCAAACCACATTTGTTATTTCAACGAGCGAGGTCTACTGTTCACAGAACTACTAGTATAACATAAAAATATATTCGATTATTAATATCTTCATTATAATATTAATAACTTCTAAATCATTTTATATATCAATAAGACATGAAAATCAATTAAACGATACTAGTTGTACATTAATTTTTATATATAGATAATAATTTATAAAAATAAAAAATTATTTTAACAAATAATCCTACAGTTTTATAAAATCATATCTAAATTTTACAACGTTTAAGTATTTAAAAGTTTGAAACTATCTTATATGTCAATATGAAATAAAAATCAATACAAAAATAATACTTTATCTTTCATATATTACGTAAATAAAACGTTCTACCAAATATAGGCCTACAGTTAGAAATCCTTACATTTACCGAGTAAAAAGTCCCCCTCAGCATAGTTAGGTAGGCCTAGATAAAGTCTGTTTGGATAGTATTTGTTTTTAAAAAGTATTTTTTATACATGAAGTGTTTTGATGTGTATCTAAATAAACTGCCTGTGATTTTTCACTTAACTTAATATTCATCAACTGCTATAAAAGCGAGTGTACGTCCGTAAGTACATACATACCTGATTTCACCCATCATTTCTAATACTTAATCAAAATCCAGCGTAGATTATACTTTGGGATTATGTTTACAACTTCAATCATTATAATTTCTTGTGAATTTGATTTTTTTTAAATATAACTAATGTATGCTATAATTCGTTATAAGAATTGCTTTGAACTGAATATAAATATATTCATAAATATATTTATCATCAATATACTGTATTCATTTACACAAATTTAAAGAAGAGATACCTATTCGTTTAACTTCGGAAACATTCGTACATTTTCGTGTAACACATAAACATATTCCATTATTAATTTATTCACTATAATATTAATAACTTCCAAATTATTTGATCTATCTATAATTATATGTGTGCGGTCGTGGAACCCCCGTCAGGAACGAAATTCATCTCGCCTTTTCACCAAATCCGGTTAAAATTAATTCTAGACCATAATTATAATAACATTAAACGTATGGAAACAGTAATACTTGAATCAAAATATAAAATTATATTAACTAACTTTTCTAAATTTATATTACACATACTTTCCATTTCTTGAATCTACATTACAAAATTGCAATAGTCAGATAATTTAACTCACTTTTAATTGTTAATACCAGCGCTTGACGATAGTATCCGAACTACGCCGGACGGAACCGAACGTCTCCTAACTTAAATTAATGAACCAAAACACAAGTTTCTTGAATGTATTTACCGTCATTACCGTAGCAACCAATTCGATAACGGGGTTTCGTTACTCGGTACATTTTTTATTTGTCAACTCCTACCGCAAGCCTTTATTTCGTTCCAAAAAGCAATTACAAGAGAATGTTTTTATAAGAAAAATTATATTATATTTAGATATATAATAATGTATATAAATACACAATTTTAACAAATAATATGCCTACAGTTTTATAATTCTTTTAACTGTACACATTTATTTACCGAGTTAAGAATCCCCGTCAGCATAGTTAGGTAGACTTAGATAAAGTCGGTTGTTTTTAAATAGTATTTTTTTAAATAAAGTATCAAAAATCTGAAGTGTATCTAGTTTATCTGCTTGTGTTTTTTCACAACTGCTTACTAGTTTACAAATAATTTTCAAGAAATTTTAATAAAACACATTCATCACTTATTTCAGATGTCCAGTGCTAATACACATTAGTTGTTTAATAAAATGTTTCCATTACAACTCTGTTCTTTAAACTGTACCATTTATTTATAAAAGTATTAGTATTTATAATTTGTAAGTCACACTTAAATTTAATTCTGGTTCTCAAGGAAATAAATAGAAGTTTTTTCTCACTTGTTCTATATGTTTTTTGGGGTGCTGAATAAGAATTTCAACTTTGCTACTTCCCATGAATATGGCTTCACAACGAAAATCACAAAAAACCTCAAAGATTTAGACTGTTAAAATGGTTTTTTGCCAAAAAGTAATAAAGGTTTGCACTTTTCGAGTTAGACTTTTCCATACAAAGTTGGTTTTGTCTAGCGACCAAACCTTTCAACAAAAAAATACTTTTGAGGAGTGCTTTTTGTAGGAAATTCAATGTAATTTAATTTTTTATAGAATAGCCTACCTCGAAAAATGCAGATGTTTATGACTTTTTGGCAAAACAACTTTTAAACAGTCTAAAATTTTGAGATTTTTTGCGATTTTCGTTGTAAAGTCATGGGAAGTAGCAAAGTTGAAATTTGGATTCAGCACCCAAAATGCATATAAAACGAGTAGAAAAAAACTCCTATATTTTTTTAATGAAATAGGCACCCCCGGAGACGATTTGACTGGACTACAAAGAGTTAGACTGAAAAGATAATTTTTCATTCGGTATGTTGTCTGGTGATTGTTTGAATGCCTTGCAAATCTCAAATTATTCTATTGCATTCTTCAAACTCCCTTTTTTTTAATGTGGAGTTGTGTCATGTTGGTTTCTAAACCCGTGTGTGAGTGATCGCTGTCAATTAAATGTTGTGCATAGCTCGATTTATTGGCATTTAAGTTGATGTTTTTTTTAAATGTTCCATGAAAGTTCTCCACGTTTGTCCGATGTAAAAGCAACCACAGTCGTTACTTGGCATGAATTGTTATTCAATAGCGACTTGGACACCGAACAATGAACATTAAAAAACAGGGTTTAAAAAAATTGAATTATAAAAAACTCAGTAAAATTAAAAACTGCATTCTTATAATACAAAAAGAGGTCATATTTATCATTTAAAAACTTGTACACTAATGAAAACATAACTAAAATGTCCCTGCCTCTGCACAAAGTTCATTTAATTTTACTAAGCATTCTAATTAATGGCAACTATCACATTCAGTGAGCTAACTATGGTTCTTGCAAACGAGTTTTTTTTTTAATTGGAAAGTATCTGCAGACAATTTTATAACTTACTCTTGGACAAAATGAACACAAAAGAGCCATTTAAAACGAAACTACAAACATATGTTGAAAGACAAAATCGAACAAAACTTCTATCGGGTCTACTTCGTACTAGTACACCGATTGCTAAAACAATAAAAACCTACCATACTACGGTTCATTTAATACCTAGCAAGATTATAGGGAACAGCTCATTCCTAACAAGACAATTACATAAACATTAAAACAAATATGCGCTGGGGTCAAATTTGATATACAAACGTTGGGATCTATCATTGTTAAAATAGATAAAATTCATTTTAAATGTAGCCTCGATATATACTCCGTTAATACTTCGCATTAACAATAATACTTTTGTCATAAAAAGCACGATTTTCGTTCACCGAAACTAGGCCACGTGACTTTTCTTCGTGTAGGCGTGGAAAACTAAATAATTCATAAATCTGTTGTCCAATGGAAATAAACTCCCTTGGGGCAGCAATTCATTAGAGTTTTGATTTTCAGGCTTCATCCTCTTAATGAAAGATGAATCGTAATGATCTGTCTCTCGGGGCACATAAATTTTCCAAAAATATACAACAGTACAGACAGGGTGCCAGTGCCAGTGTATTGAAACAAATGTTCTAGGAATAAAAATGTTAACAATATAGCGGTAATAATAAACAACAAATTATTATAATATGGCATGAATTAATTGATACTTATTAAAAACAAACATCATTTATAATTTCGTCCTCCTTCCAAATTGAATTTATAATTATCAATTTATAATAATTATAATAATATTAATCTTAATGGACCCATCTTTTTTAAGTTAGTTGTAGTATATAGCTTATTTATAGCTAGTAGAGCTAAACATATTGTTCTATATATAAGTAAATATTGAGCTTGACTTATAGAAGATATACTTGATAGAATAAAACTTTAAGACCTAATCACACGACTAATACGTTTATTAACTCAGCTATACCTAACCTAATTGATTCAAGCCCCGTATTTATTTATACGAAACTAAAAGATGCTTAGTTTAAAACTATGTTACACTACTACTAAGCCACCGTGAAAAATCACAGGCAGATTAAATAGATACACAATAGAAATACATCTTGTAAAAAATACAATTTAAAAACAACAGACTTTATCTAGGCCTACCTAACTTTGCTGTCGGGGATTTTTAACTCGTTAAATGTGTACAACTATGAGGATTATAAAACTGTAGGGATATTGTTTAAAAAATTGTATTTATTTACATTATTATATATTTAAAGAAATATAAAAATATAATATTTTAATTGCTTTTTATTTCATTTTGATTAATCAAATGGTTTAGAAGTTATTAATAGTATAGTGAAAACATTTATAATCGAATATGTTTATATGTTATACGAAGATGTACGAATGTTTCCGAAGTTAAACGAATAGGTATTTCTTCTTTGAATTTGTATAAACGAATATAATTTATTTATCATAAAAGGTTGTATTTATATACAGTTTATAACTTCAAAGAAAATCGTATTGTAGCATACATTAGTTTTATATCGTATATTTAAAAAAATCAACTTCATAAGAAATTATAATGATTGAAGTTGTAAACTTAACCCCAAACTATTATCTTCGGTGGGTTTTGTTTACGTATTACGGATGATGGGTGAAATAATCAGCTGTTATATTATATTGTTACTCACGTATGCATGTATGTATGTGCGTAGATACACTCAGGAGTTGATTAGTAAGTTCCTAGCGTAGTTAAAACTAGAATAAAATTAAATACATAATTAAACAAATTACTAAATATTGATCTTAAACAATACGTTATTATTTTCTACATTAATGTAGAACTTTGTTAGGTCCTAATTCATTAATTACAATTATTTTACGATATTTGTTAGTATAAAAAGTTTTCCGAGGATCTATAGTGTTAAATTTTGTTGTTAAATTTTTCAACAATACAGTTTTCTACTTTATGATAATCTTGGTCAAATGTTAGGTAATCCTAAGATATACAATCAAGTACAGGACAAATAATCCGGAATTTATTGAATAAACTGTGAAATGTGTCCAAAGAAATATGTAGCCTAAACCAGAACAAGCATGAAGACATTAGCTAAGGCACACTTTTCTCTTTTAAAATATTTTATAATAGGCCGGATAAATCTGCTACGTTGTTTAAGATGAAAACTCTGTATTGTTGAAAAGTGTAACAAAACAAAACACAATACATGCTTAGGGAACATTTTCTATTAACAAATGTCGTAACATAGTTGTAAATAATTAGTTTGGTATTTAACAAAATTCTATGTAAATTTAAAAAATAATGTTGTATTGTTTGAGAATTATATAGTTAATTTTATTCTAGTTATAATAACACTAGGCACTTATTAATGTAAATTTGTAAACCACGCCCCTTTTAGTTTTGGATAAATATATGGAGTATGAAACACTTAGGTTAGTTATAGGATGATATTGTAGCTCGTGCATCAATGAAGATGGCGTCTTCGACGTTGAAACTCGTTTGAGTTAATAAACGTATTAGTTGTGAGATTTTGTTTTTAAGTTCTATATATTGTTCTACAACTTAAATATAAAGAAATCAAATTACAAATAATTATATGCATGGTAATTAAGTTTTTCTTTACTCACACACTTAGCCAATACATGATTAAACTTTATAAATTAAAACCTTCTATGAAATCGATTTTGTTAGTTCTGATGTAGACCTGCTACGTACAAATTTACGAAACTGTTTAAAACATTATTTTTAAAAAATTTCTGTTTCAGCTTATATTTATAATAATAATAGTTGTATTCCATATAAAGATATACAAACATTACAAATTCTATTAACTGTAATTAATCACCATCTAATCTAGTTGCCATGGCTACTGGCTAGCTCTGTTTGAATTGTATACAATAAACACGTATGATCAGTATGAAATAAATAACATATCTCATCGGTCGGCTGCCTCAAAATGTAGTTCGGCGAATCAAGCGTTTGATGCGCTAATATAACTATAACTATCAAATGGTTATTAATACCACATTAATGCTATTCGCTTTTTATTAAATAAATACAACCTAAATACATCAATGTACAACGCAATATAATCACATCTAAACATGTTACATAAATGAATTCATGCCAGGATGGTAAATAAATCGTTAATAACTTCACTATCAATTAGCCATAAAAAAATACATGAACCAATTACATCAATATTTTTATTTGTTTAAAAATTTATATAAACGAAAACACTCCTTTACATGTTCATGTAAAATATTAACAATCTTTTAACTCAAAAAATAAATGTCTTGACTCAAAATTATATATGTACGGATTTCAAATACATATACAGTATATACAGAGTGTCTTGCAACCATATGAACAAACTTTTTCACGTTATTCAGCATGTCAAAAGAAACAAAAAATGTAAAATAACATGTGTCCTATCTTATTCCGATCTGTCTGTCTGTCTGTATGTGTTTTTTACAAAATACCTAATATGTTTAGAAGTAGAAAAGACATTTAGCTGAAACTTTTTACACCTATTTGTTGCGTAACCTTTTATCACTGTACGAAAAATTAGAACAATATTTTAAATATTTTCAAAATAACGGCCGTTTATAATATTTAATGTCAAATATCTCAAAAACCACTAACTTTACAAAAAAACTACAAGAGACAAACAAGTTTACTTTTCTAATGAAAAACTCAATGGATTTTTTATTTTGTCTGTAGCTCAAAGGACAACAGAGATATTGACCAAAAAAGGAAAGTGTATTTCTTGGTAGTTGTCAACAATACCCAGAATTACTATAGAAACAAAATATTTTAAAGTTATTATGAGCTAAAATAATAAGTTATTTGCGTAATGTTCCAAGCACTTTCTGAGCTGATTCCACTAGCAAAACATACTGAAAAAAGTTCATATATTCATAGGTCCAAAAATGCTTTGTTGGAGTTACAGCTGGCGAAAGATTTCACCCGTGTTTCAGATTACTCAAAGAAACAAATCCCTATTGAAATATGTAGGGCGTTAATTATAAAAGATGTAAAATTATATTAAATTTACGTAAAATGATCAGAGAAATTTTAATAAATTAGGTCCTAGTTCTGTAACTCCAGTAATTGTTGCAATATATGACCCAAAACGCAAAATTTGGTCTAAAAAAACATGTTTTCTGTAGGGTTTTAGTACATTATCTTTGTGAAATGGGTATAAACCCACAAACGTATTAAACATATCTTGTAGAGAATTTATTTCTGAAGATCCAACTTTTAAATACAAATGTAACGGTAGCTTAGTTAAGAAAATCTAATGAGAAATAACAACAATGTGCCCATGTTGTTTATTTGTGAAACATGTTTGTCTGGATCCCAGGAACATATCCACAAATTGGTCCAGAGAGTTTGGGGGCACTAACAACAATGTGCCCATGTTGTTTATTTGTGAAACATGTTTGTCTGGATCCCAGGAACATATCCACAAATTGGTCCAGAGAGTT
>JAGFPH010001618.1:155612-178260 GCA_018207615.1 Philaenus spumarius | reverse complement strand
GTTTGTCTGGATCCCAGGAACATATCCACAAATTGGTCCAGAGAGTTAGGGGGCACCATGTATAAATGATATTAGTCAAATCGTTAACCTGTATCAGGTGATTTCCCAAGTCTTGAAGTTTGGACATTGAGTTGTTTCAAATGTATAAGGTTGGATATAATAGGATGGTGGAAAATATTTTTCGAAATGTTCACCTTGCTGACAGGTGGATTGTTGACTTCAATTAAAGTTTTTTGTTGAATTCAAAAACAAATAATAATATAAAGTTGAGGTATCCTGCTGTAAAATTATTTTCAAAACCAGGCATCATTATATGCGCTTGAAAGACAACTAAATTTAAAACTCATCACAGATTGTTCGATAGTTTAAATGTATTAGGTCCTATCAAACATTATGTCTGTTTCCATTATTTGTCAGCAGTTTATAATTAATTCCATTAGTATTACAACCAATCAGAGGTAAGCAGTATTTACACAGATCCTGTCAGTTTATTCAAGTCGAAATCTGCATGGAATTTGCATTACTGTACGCTCTGCGGAAACTGGGTGTTTGAAGATATCAGTCGGCCTTGAACCAGACTGTAACCAGTGTAAAGAAATAAAATAAACTAGACCTAATCTAAAATTGTAATGCTAAACTGGTTGCCTGAATCATTAATTTATGCAATACAATAAAAAATAGGCATTTTTGTAGGTCATGGATTTGTATTTTTCATACACACATGATTTTTTCATACAAAATACTTCAAACAATTAAATAGAAGTATTTTAATCACACGTATGGCTGTATGACTTGTAATATCCCTTTGCCTTCCCTACAAGGGAAAATCCTTTTAAAATAATTAATTAACATTGTTTCCGTTTCTTTCTAAATGAATTATCCCCTACGATTATTTATTTGTTAAATTATTCATCCGTTTAATATTGTTTGATTCTGAGGAATTTCATACTTTGCATATGAACATTTATCATTAATTCAAAATAGCTTCCTCTTGGTTCGACCACTCTTTTCCTCATTGAGTCAAGGTACGAATTATTAAGAATTTGTACATACAAAATGCAATTAATAATGTGCAGAACAAGTTTAATTTCGTTTTTTTACAAACCCGCAATTTTTATAATTTCTATCACAGGAGATACTGTTTTTTTTTTTTTTTAATACGTTATGTGTATTATCGCGAGTTTACTATCAACAAAATATTAATTATCTAAAATGAATCACTATATAATAGGAAAATCCTTGCTTATAAAAAGTACGATTTGATAAAATCCATTGTTGCCTATCTTATTGATTTACTTATTAGTCTAATAAATGGTTATAAATACCTTGAATGTCTTATCAATTAATGTTTTAGTACATGTTACATCTTATTCCGATGGCATCTAGATAAAACCATTATACAAATCTAGATAAGACATTGGATTGCAATATGGTCAAGTATTAGAACCGGCTAGTACTACTTAAAGACACATTTTATAATACAATAAGATAATATACAAATGTACAAAACTGGCATTTTATCAATTTTATGTCGTTTGAGTGTTGTTAGTGTTTAGTGTTTTATGTTGTCAGCTTGAAGATGCCGTCGGAAAAACGGAGAAACATGTCGCACTAAAAACATGGAAAGCCAAGACATACAAGGTACCGGTATTTATAACTATTTATTCATATCTTTTAAATTAAAAAAAGCAAAAAGCGAACCGTAAAAGTGTCTAAGGTAAAAAATAAACTCCCATATAGTTCAGTCACATTTTAAAATAATGAAACGCATACGATTTGTATTGCACTCTGTAATGTGTCTAGTTTAGAGACATAAATTTATATAGTCTTGAAAATAATACATTTAAACCCACAACTGCTGGAAATAAAACGTCTTAGTTTGCGAAAACACTGAGCGTTTTATTTTCTCTATAGTGAAATTAAATATAAAGCCAGAAGGACGACGAATGTAAATCAAGCTGTAAAACATTATCCAGATATAAACTAATTATTCTTGAAAGTTTCAAAGTATAAAAAGAGGTTCTGTAATTAACTATTTCCTTTTGTAACTATTCTCCGGATGATTCAGTTGTGTTAAAAAAAAGCGAAACAGGATTAAAACATTATTTTAACTTCAAGTTCTTAAACTTACATAGACATTTCAACTGTACAACAGAGGAAATTATGTTTTACTAGTAAAAGATCCCGTGAAAAATCAAGTGCAGATTAATTTAATAGATTTGAGAAAAAATATAACTTCAAAATATTAAGCTGAATGTGTTGTAAAAATAATGTAGGCTATATGACTTGTTTTGAGGTTGAAAGTTGAAAATGTATATTTTTCACAATTGGTTTTGTTTACTTCGTTTTTCAGAAGAAACTACTTAAACATAAACACAACAAATTATACACAACTAGGTATATTCCGTTAGGGATTTTCAACATGGTAAATGTACAGAGCCTACAACTAAACATTTTACTCAAAAACCTGAAATATATTTTGGTAAACCAAACAAAAGATCTTACATTTTAATGATAGACCTACTTAAATAAAGGATTATATCGGTAAGTATTTTAAATACAGTCAAAACTATAATATTTGTCACTGTAAAATTCACTTAAATTTTCATTAGCCTACAGAAGGCCTATATTTGTAAATGAACAGAAGCTAACTTCTTTTATGATGTTATAATTGCAATAACTCAAACCAATAGCTCAAGGTAGTGATAGTGTAAAATATAGTTTTAATTTGTATGCCTGAGTTGTTTTTATGTTGTCAAGAATAAAGTAAACAAAAGGCATTGTAAAAATACACACATTTTTATCTCAAAGACGATCATATAGCATATCATGGCCTACATATACAGAAATAACACACATTCAGAGATTATAAGTATCTTATTTGACTATTAATAAAAAGAGCATATATATCATATAACTAGAATTAATTATAAATAACAAATAGAACAGTAATAATGAATGTCAATGGATGTATTGGACTATGGGCGAATATAAGTTCTTAGGGAAAACACTATATCAATATTTTGGACTATAATTGTTTATTAATTGTATATTGAATATTGTTCAACGAATAAGGTTAGTATTATAGTTCAAATTTTCACTATTAACATATTTTATATATAATATGCCAACTTAGTCTATTATAAAAAGGATGGGTCTCACCATAGGTTAAATGTTCAGTATTTATGGTTAGGCCTATATCTCGGTTTTCTGTAGTAGGCCTATTATTGAATATTTAGCTTTTTGCTATCTTCTTCTTTTGATGTCTGGTCTTGTTTATCTAACCGTATACAGTTTAAAATTAAAGCTCTTCATTATAATTTACACACACATAAAAATGGAAAATGTTTGCCTATTTTTTTGCTCATACAATAATGAAAAGTTTTATTCTGTTCAAAACAGCTGTAATATTTTAAACAACACTTGCTCACTAGATTTTTTGCACTTGGAATAATGGTGTTTTATGTATGTATCTATTTAAATTTACTTCTACTAAGTGTTAATAGTTTTAATGAAAGATTTAATCCTAATACAATGATTAATATTTATTTGACAAGGATAAACAATTTTATTATATTAACAAAATACTTAAATAACTCCATTATTCTAGGACATTATTTTATATCGGATTTTAAATTTTAGAAGTAAAAGAAATAAATAAATATTTTGAATTTTGCTGCTACTCATGAACCAATCATATTAGAGTTCCATCAGAGTGTGCGTGTTTAAGGTAACATGGCGACGTCTTCAATGAAGCCTAAAATTTTATATTTAAGTCGTTTTCTTAATGACCCTGTTTTAACTGTATATATTTAATTTTTTTGCCAAAGACAAAATAAATATGATTTTGTAAATATTTAATGAATGGGATTAAATCTTACATCGTAGTAGACTGATTGTTTTACTATAACTATTTATTTAGATCTTTTAAATATGAGATTATAAATTTTGAATTGTTACAAGGCTTTGGCCCGCAATAAATTCGGTAACTCGATTCGATTATAAATATTTCTTGAAGTATTCAAAATTTGGCCCTAAACTAAGTTAATCAGTTTTTAAATTAGTTTCTTAACCGATGCACCACTGATTAACATGGTTACTATTTTGGTATAATATTTTGTCTCAATCATGTTATTGTAAACATAGCTAAGAACAATAATAAAACACACCAGTGCATATTTCGATACCGATACCTACATTGTGTTCATGACACAATTACATTGGTTACCTCGTTGCAGGGGGGGGGGGGGCGTAGAGTACTGCTGTCATTTAGAATAGTTGCGGACTCTGAAACGGGGACTTATTGACATGGGTACCTACGACAGAGAACGGCAATAAAATTTTGTTCCGCACGCGTTAGTAAAAAGGCTAAAGACCAACACTCTGATCACAATTTAACTTCTATATATATATATATATATATATATATGATAATTACAAAGGCATTCTTGTACAGATTTGTTATATTTTACTAAGGCCCTTATAAAGCTAAAGTCACTCTTAATATTTCATATATTTCATTATTGTATTCTATATTCATATGGTCACTAATGCCATATCTATTACCTATACAAACAAACTGGAAACATACTGAGACTGGATACTGATGTAAGTAAATTATATACTTCAAACTATTTTTTAGGATAGCTTACAAAGAACGTAATTGGTAACAGAATTGAAAAATTACCTTATGAATAAGATTTTATTAAATAACTTAATATTAAGTGTTAAATTATATAATTTTAGGACAATTAGACAATTGTTGAAGGGGATAGAGAGTCAAGTACACGCGTAAAAGGGTACAAAATGTTCAGCTGTCAATCAGAAAAGACTTAGACATTTTGTTTGTGGTCAACACTTCTTTGGAGTGTACCCGGACTTTCTGTCCAACCTTCACCGCAACAATGAGAGCATTAAAATAAAAACTTCTCACATTTCTTTCGACTTATTTCCCGTTTTATATTACACAAGTTGACCATATCTATTTGTTTGATTTCGAACCTTTTTAAAAAACTAAACAACTATTGTCAAAGTAAGCTAATATTTGCTGTAAATAATGTTTGTACTAGTGTTAAATAGTAAATCAAATATGAATAAATATATTAAAAGTCGTATTATTAAATTTATCAACCTTTTACCTAAACAGTAGGACAGTCGTACGACTGAAAGGTGCCCGGTTGTTCAGGAAGTTATGCTACTAGTGATACCCTGTCCAACAACAAGGGCCGGAGAAAGAGGTGAGATTTTAGTGGGTCGACACAGGGTCATCCCCACATAACCCTGTTGTGCGGTACCAACAGGGCATGTGCCTGCACATTTTTTTACACCTCGCGCAAAAAAAAAAACCTTTTACTTAAATTTTAAAAGCTATATATCGATGAAAATTTAAATAAGTAGCTAGTCATAAGGCGAGTATATACTTTACTTTAAAATATTTATTCGACGCACAGTACAGGATTACGTGGAATAAGTACTTCTTTCTTTCTAAATATATTTCTCCAGTTTCTACTTATAATGAAATGCTATTAATGAAGCATTTTTGTTTTGTCATACTTGCTTAGAAACCTAAATCTGTACACTTACACCACTGAGAAAATATTACATATCCAGACAGCTCACTGTCAAAATAACGATTCTAGCAAAGACGATTAGTCTTTGAAATCTTCCCTAAATACCTCCCTCTTTCCAATATTCCCTTGTAACTATGATCTCATGATCTCTTTTAAATCTAAACCTAGGCAAACAGCTGTCCTCCAGGGCTCTAGACCTTGAAATTGGTTCCGCTACATTGGCCATGTTACGTGAGCTTTCGTGAACATTTTACTGTCAAGCTCCACACAACTATAAGCACCTTACAGAGTACGGTGACAGATTATAGGAATTCTAAGAAGTTCGATGAAATTAGTGAAATCATTTGGTGTCAGATATAATAACACTAATTTTATGAGAGTAGTTGTAATGTAATTCTAATTAAGTACGTATTCAGGGTGGTTGGAGAAAAGTGTTAACAACGTATTAGTGATGAACTACTTGGTGCTAGTGTCAACATAGAGCATATTAAATTTGTTTGCTCCTGGATAAATAAATAATATAAGTTTTGTTTCAAAAATCGGTACTTTTGCTCGTAAAACTGCAATTTCTTGACTACTCATGCGTGTGTTGTTACGTTTTCGCTATTTTCAGAATCTAAATGAAATGTCCAACATAAATAACTTATTATAATTGAATTTTATAGTAATGTTATATATTAAAAGTTATAGCTGAAAGTTAAAATTGTTTCATTTTACAAAAATTAAGAAGATAAAAGGTTTAAATTTCTCTGATGATATAGTTTATAAGGGGTCAAATTAATGTCATTTAAATATTCTCTGGTAATAATTAGCTTTCAAGTAATGTACTATAATCTTATATTTGTATCGCTTGACTGACTTGAAAAATCGTGATGGTACAGTATTTATTTCAACACACCACGTTTTTCGTATTCACGCTTTAAGTAGGTATATTCTTTGAAGTTACAAATATAAGGTTGTATTACATTATTTGACAGCTCATTTATAAGGAAAGTTTTTAATGGCATTTGAAACCTCCTAAATTATACCACACGTGAGATTTAAATATTTGTATCTTCTTAATTGTTGTTCAGAGACTAGAAATTTTAACTTGCAGCGCTGACACTTAATGTTGAACATTAATAACATGAATATTTTGTATCTTGTTGGAAATTGTATGTAGCTTATAAAAATGGTTATAAACTTAATAAAAGTACGTGCTTAGTTAAGAAATCGCAGTTTTAGTAGCCCAAGTACCAATTATTCAAACTACAATCATAAAATATTAATTATTTCAAGAGCGTGACAGTAAACAAAAATCAATACCGACTATGTTGTCACTAGTACCAAGTAGTTTCCATTCTGTATATTATATTGTTTATAATTCGCAAATATTACAATCAATTGGCTTCAAAAAGTGCATTCTTATTTGTGTGGTATTTAAACGTAATTCAGACTTAAAAATTGATATTCTTAACTAACATTTTCATTTTAAATTTACAGATCTACTCCCATAAATATTTGTTTTTTCTTAGTTCAAAGGAAACATAAATCTATATATATGTAGTAAATGGTCCACTTCAATTTATCTCAGTAACAAACGTTGAATGTTTTCTGTCTCTGAATTACGTCATGGAGAGATGACGTGTAAAACCACAAAAAGGCGTCAGAGTGCAGCACATTCTGAATAAATATGTCGCAGTAAGCAAATGTATGATAAATTGGAGCAATGCTTGAATGATATTTGTTACAACAAGATATATTTGTTATTGCAGTTCCCCGGGAGAGTGAAATATAGATCTAAGTTTTCTACTGCTTCATGTACGTATGTGACAGAAAGATTTGATTGTTTGAAGTAAAACATCTTTAAGTAGCATTTTCTCTAGCCACGGTAGCATGATTTGGCCTGATCCATTCGAGGATTTAAACGGTTCTCCTTCTCCAACCAACAGTTGAGAAGAAAGAGAGGAAAAATTAATTCTACTCTCTCACCGTTAAGTCATAGACAACGCGCATGCGCTGCGTTCACTGTGTGAATACGTAGCATAGGGAACCAGTAGACGCTTGCGTAATACCACAGATAAAAGAAACAATTATTCTTATTCTAATATCTTAATAAGCTGAACACGTTTTAATTTTTTTTGAAGTACTAAACTAGTGGATAAAGTTCGCTGATATATGTTTGAATCGTTGTTTATTGTTTTATATTATTTGTTGGTTACTTCGTTCTTTAAAAGAAACTACTTATGCCTTCAAATTTCAAAATTCATCTAACCGAGTTTATGCCATTACTGATTTTTTACATGGTTAATGTACAGAGACTATAATTTAATATTTCACTCAAAGACCAGAAATACATTTTTGAAAAAGAAAAAGAAATCATACATTTTAATCATAGGCTTATTTAAATCAAAGATTTTAATTCCAAATATTTTATATTCAGTCTTATATTTCTTCGATAAATTATTAATTAATGGAAATTGATAAACAAAACAAATATTTCATTTAATTAAGACATAATTAATTTATTCAATTAAATTCCACATAACTATATCCTAATTCTGAAGTAATAAAATCGTCAACAAAATATGCAAAGAGAGCAATTCATAACATCAACTGCTTCTGTAATTTAATAAGAATCACTTCTAACACGCGAGTGTCTTACGCACTTTTTTTTTAAAGTTTACTTCGAGAGGTTTGTTGCTTTTCGAGTTTCAAGGTTCCAACATTTTAAAATTGTGTAAAAGATAAACTTCAGTTAAACCTATATGTAATTACGCTCCGGCAAAGGATTATGCTTATAGTCTGTAAAAACATCCATGCGCTCTAAGTCATATAGAACACACAATATAATTTTTGTCACTTTTCGTTCTCAATAACTGGGTCACTACTTTACTGACAATAATCGAACGAGTGGAAATAAAATATATTTCGATCGCTGCTGACTTAAGTTTAGCTAATTTCTAAAAATGTTTTTTTTATAGTTTCAACCAACAATTTGGGGAATGGCTTACTCACGAAGGCGTTGAATAGCTGCCGCTGTGTACGATTTGTTTTATAACCACAGCGGTTATCATCGCCTGCTGCGTGTACGAAATATATTAGTAACATTTGTTTGTACTTAATTAAGCCTCAAGCTTCGACTCACGCGATTCATCGTTCCAGTCGCTGCAGAAAAACCCGCTTTGAGAGTTTGCTCCTCGACGTTGCGGCCTCGGGTTTTGAACTGATTGGCTTCGTTCTGATCAGAAGGTGCCCTATGGTAAAATCCCCACAGGTACCTTTATGGTGTTTTACGTTTTGATTGATTTTTGGGTACTAGCGAGCCATAAGGTCGTGTAATAAACAATATGTGCAGAATAATATCCGACACGTTTTGTAGAAAACACTCTAAACAAATTTCATAATAATACGAAAAAACTAAAAAAATAGTTACTTCCGTTCGGAAAACGTTCTTAAGGAAAATTTTGTAAAATATGACTATTTTATAATAGTAATATCTTTTAAAAATTTTGATTTATTATTATAAAATTAAAAGCAATTAACCAGATAGGCTATAAGGTCATGTAAAAAAAATTGTGTATTGTGTAGAATAATCGCCTATATCTTATCTTCTAAAGCGAGAGATAATTGTTTGTCTGCTAAATGGATCTGGAATCTCCGTCTAAGGATTTTTTATTTTTTTATTTTATATTAGGCTTTTGGCCACGAGAAATCGATTGGAAATGGTCACCAGTCTGGGAAAATTCGTTTTCTACGTCTTTTTATTAAATTAAAAAGTGAAATTTGTCCATTTTAAACAATACAAAGCACAGCTGATGCAAATGTTTTCAATGCCATTACAATAATCATCTGCTTTTTTTAAACGCATTGACGTGAGCGAACTAGGCCCTAGGAATAAATCGATATTGAAATAATACTTTAATTTAGGCCTGACTTATTTCTGAGGCATAGCGTTGAGATTGTGGTTAATCCTTTAAACTGTATTTTTATTACAGGTAATAATGTTGTATATACCCTTTATTTAGTTGTTTAATGTTATAGGCCTAACCTCAAAACTCAATAATCCAATATTTATTATTGAAATCATAGCCCTGCTTATAATCGAGCTTTAGCTCGGTCTCCAGGTACTTTATTTTTTATATAAAACTGCAAAAACTTTGATTCTAGTACGAAAAATCTTAAACATTTTTACTTCTAGTCAAAAAACATGCTTCCCTTGTATGTTTTTTGGCTAATGAACTCGTCCGAATGACTTCAGACACAGACTACAGACAACCAAAGTCTGTAACAAATTTGGAACAAATCAGGCTTAAAATTCAGCCGTTAGAGTGCGAACACACACATATATATACTTTTCCAAAATATGTTCTGGGGACCATGATCGGCGCTCATTCACTACTCCCGACTTTAGGTCTCACCATAAGGGTCAGTGCAATAGCTCATCCTATGGAAATTCGCTAATAAATGGAAATTTCCAATGTAAAAAGTATACTCCTTAGGGAACGTAATAAATTACAGTTTTGGTTTTCAGTCTTCATTCTCCTAATGAAAGCTCATCGTAATGATCTGTCTCGGGGGGCTCATAAATTTCCCCAAAAATATTTACAAATAACAAGAGGCCTGTAAACAACATCACTGACTTGTGTTTATAAGGCTTCTATGAATAAAAATAATGTTAAAGAAGTAGACCATAACATTCATTAAATGTATAAATACATTTTTATTTATTTTTTTTTTTCAATTTTTGTTCGGTCATTTTTCATTATATATATATAAGGAAATAATACGTTTTGAGAGTATAAATCAACACTATTTATCAAGTAAAAAACTAATGATGGCAAATTTCAGAACAAAACCTTCTTTAAATATGATCAATTCAATATTAGACACTAATTTTAAAACGAGAATATTTTACTTCTTTCATGTTTTGTTTAAAACAAGGCCGTGTTGATATTGTATTAATATTAAATTAAATACAAATATATACTCAGAATAAGATTATTCAGTTAGTAGCTACAATTAATTATTGTAGGCCTACTCAAGTTTAAATTTAAAGAAACTAACAATAAACAAATAATTATACAGTATATATTATGTATTTAGTGCTTGAGTATTTAAAAAAATTTGTATTCATATTATCAAATAAACAATGAAACTTTAAATTCATGTAAATTTACATGTCAAATAAAATCTATTTTTTCAACTCTTATGTCAACAAATCTACGACTTACAATGTATCTATTGTTTCCCTAAGCTCCAAGAAACGAAAACTAATATATATAAGCGGCTTCGCCCTGACCGAATGACTGACATTAGAATCAACGTAGAGCAACAACTACTTAAGATAAAAATACGAAAACTTAAAGTTAAGTTCTTATGTGGTCACTAAAAAAGTGACGGTTGTTCACTCGCAGCTCTATAACCGACAAAACAGCTGATTCGGATCAAAAGCTTAGCAACACATGTTTGTTAATTCGTTTAAATTCATTACTATAGCAAACAATTTAACATGGTTTATAATCAGTTTATCATTCTTGACAACCAACAGCTTTTTTGTGTTTAGTTAACGAAACGTATTTATTCTTTTTCCAAACTTTTATGTTTCTTCTTAATGTTGCTTGTCCTTTAAAAATAATTAAATTAAAAGTAAAGCAAAACAAACCGACAAAGAAGTGGATAACCAAAGGAATTCTGGTATCCAGGGAGAAGTTGAAATTGTATTATGAAATATATAAAACAACTACCTCTCAAGAATTTAAAACATATTTCAAAAATTACAAGTGAATATACAGACGTGTAATAGTGGCAGCTAAATCATATGAAATAAGCAAACTAATTTGTCAATCGGATAATGTTAGTAAAACTTTTTGGAAGATTATTAATGATGTTCGCAAACAGAATGTTAATTCTGGCAATGTGGAATTGGAGTTAGTTATTCTGAACCATCACTTGTTTCAAACTTATTTAATACTTTCTTCACTCAAAATTTATTTCAAGGTAAGAATTGTAAGCCATACTCATTCCGAAACAGAGATATGGAGTCGTCGATGTTTCTTTTGCCTGTGCATGAAGAGGATGTTTCTAGAACTATTAGGAAATTAAAAAATAAAAAGTCCACTGATATTGATGAAATTTCTGTGTGGCTCATCAAACAGTGTTCTGAAGACCTCTTCAGGTTTTAATACATTATTCATTCTCTGAAGGTAAATTCCCAAGTAGATTAACATCCGCTAAGGTCCTTCCTTTATTTAAAAAGGGCGAAAGAAATGATATTAATAATTACAGACCCATTTCGATGCTCCTGGCATTTAGTAAAGTTTTTGAAAAACTGTTTCTAATGCAGCTTCTTAAATATTTGGATAAATTTAATATTCTTTGTTGTAGCCAATATGGCTTTCAAAAAGGAAAGTTCACAATAGATGCAGTAGTCAAGTTAATGGATTTCTTATTGGAAGGTCTTGATAAGAAAAGGGAAGTTATGACAATTTTCCTGGACCTTTCTAAAGCTTTTGATTGGTTGATTTTAATTTGTGACTTAAGAAATGCGAAAATATTGGTATTAGAAGGATTCCATTACTAAGGATAAACTCATATCTCTCCAATAGAACACAGCGTGTTAATGTTGCAGGAAGGCTGCCTAAAGAGACTGAGCTGAGACAAGGAGTCCCGCAAGGATTAGTTCTCGGCCCAGTGTTATGTTTACTCTATATTAATGATTTGTCATCATCAATACATGCGGATAGAGTAATTCAATTTGCTGATGATACAACACTATGTTTTCAAGCAGATTCTGTTCAACAATTGGAGCAGAAGGCTTTTATACAAGTCAATGCCACGGGACAGTATTTTGCTGAAAACTATTTAACAATCAATCCATGTAAAACTAAGTACATAAACTTCAGTAGAAAGCATAGCTCAAATCTGACACCAAGTGTCATGCTAGCTGATAGTATACCTACTTGAAGAAGTACAATCAATAACATTTTTGGGTCTTCTAATTGATGACAAGTTGAACTGGAATGACCACATTAGCAATATCAGTGCAAAAATTAGCTCAGGTATATTTGTACTGAGAAGTTTGAAGCCATACTGTGGTAGATCGATACTTTTAACAGCCTATTATGGGCTAGTGTATCATTATTTGAACTATGGAGTTCTTCTTTGGGGAAACTGATCAGTTAAAAACATGAAAAAAGTGTTTGTCTTGCAAAAAAGGGCCATAAGGCTTATTGCAGGGCTACATAAAATACAAAGTTGTAAAAACTAGTTAAAGAATTATGGAGTACTTACACTTCCATGTATTTACATACTTGAAGTGTTGCTTTTTTTAATTCAAGTGTGATCATGTCCAAAATATGGATATACACAACTACAGTACCAGACAAGCTTGTGAGTATCGTGCCAGACAGCACAGGTTAAATTTATACAGTAAACTTCCCTCACAAGCTGGTGCATGAATAAGCTTCCTAAAAACATTCAAAATTCCCCAAACTACAGGATTTTTAAAAACAGTCTTAGACAATTTCTATTGTCTGGATCATTTTACTCGGTAGATGAGTTTTTGCATCATGATATTCTTTTGTGATAGATTTGATCTCTTCTTTTTTTTGTGCATTGTGTTATTGTGTTGTTTCATTTTAACTGTGTTTGTGTGTTTATACTTTATTTCAATTTCTTTAAGTTTAAGTAAGGATTTTAGAATAAAATAATATGTATTTTTGTAATTTACTTGTAGGATATCTTTGTTGTTTTATTTATTCTGTTTTTAGTGAGAAATGCATTTTATGGCTGATCTCATAAACTTCAGAATAATTATGTAGATATAATTATATATGTTTTTTATATATAAATTTTAAAATGTTGAGGTTTCCTAAAGTATTTGGGTGTATTGTGATATATTTTTACCGATTGTTGTAATGTAGGCTTATCACTAGGTGCCTCTATATTATATTATTTACTGTGAATTGATACTTGACTTGTCCTATACAAAATGTAAAATTTGTCAAAAGGATAAATAAATTGAAATGAAAAAAAATTTAAAATTGAAAAATAAATTATAAACACAAACAAAAATCAACGAGAAAGGCTTACTGTATTATAATTCAGACATCTGTTGTTACACAATATAAACAAAACAGCTGATTTTTATCAAAACTTAACATAATTTTAAGTTAGGCCTGCAATGAAAAAAAAACATGTTTCTTGAAAGTCGTCACAACTAACAGTGTTTTTTTTTAATTAGGTAAAAACAAACAAAAGGCCCATTGTATTATAAGTAAAATATCTGGTATTACATATTATATCATTTAATTTTGATAATATCATAATTTGTTTGAAATGTTGATTATTGATTATTTAAATATTAATGATGAATTACGTCGTAATTCGAATTATTGGGGTTGGTCGTGTCTATTTCGATCACTTTCTTACATTACTTAGGTGGTTGTGAGCAGTTACGTAGCCCCTAGTTTATATCTATATATATAAAAGCGAAATACCACTCATTCACTCACTCACTCATCACGATAGTACCGAACGGATTGAAATGAAATTTGGTATGTAGTTTCCTCTAGGGCCATAGGTGCTAACTAAGAAAGGTTTTGAAAAAATTCAAAATTTTAGGGGCGGTTTGGGGGGATCAAAGTTATTAAAAACGATTTCTTCATAACTACCGAACGGATTAGAACGAAATTTGGTAAGTAGCTTCCTCTAGGGCCATAGGTGCTCAATAAGAAAGGGTTTAAAAAATTCGAAATTTTAGGGGGATTTTGGGGGATCAAAGTTATTAAATCACGATTTCTCCAAAACTACCGAACGGATTGGAATGAAATTTGGTATGTAGCTTCCTCTAGGGCCATAAGTGTTCGGTAAAAAAGGGTTTTAAAAAATTTGAAATCTTAGGGGGGTTTGGGGGTAAAAATGACTAAATCACGATTTCTCCAAAATTACCGAACAGTTTGGTATGAAGCTTCCTCTAGGGCCATAGGCGCTCGCCAAGAAAGGGTTTAAAAAAACTCGAAATTTTAGGGGGGGTTTGGGGGGGGGGGCAAAGTTACTAAATCACGATCATTTGTCGCATTTATTTCACCAAAATAGTTATGCAATAGCGAAGCATTGCCGGGTCAGCTGGTAAAATATATAAGCTGATTCGTCCTGACTGACTGACTGACATAGAATCACCGTAGAGCAAAAACTACTCAAGTTAAAAATACGAAAATTTAAAGTTATATTCTTATGGGGTCACAGACGCACACTAAGAAAGGATTTTGTGAAATTCTTATTTAAAGCGTAAAAATAGTGCAAATGTTTCACTTCCAGCTATATAACAGATTAAACAACTGATTCAGAACAAAAGCTTACCAAATTCATTGCTTTTAAATTCTTTACCATAAGCTACTAACCTATTCAATTTATAATGAGTTTATTATTCTTCACAAACAACCGATTTTTTTTTTTTTTAGGTTAACAAAATTAGAGCAAACAAAAATCAATTCAATATATTTTATGTAAAGTAAAACAGTTGATTTGGATCAAAAACTTAACACAATTTTAGGTTAGGCCTATACTGAACTAACAAACATTTCTTAAAAGCACTTAGAATCTGTAAATTTTGTTTAACAGTTAGCAACGTTTTTAACTTAGGTTTATCTGGCTCTATTATTTAAAAATAATCCTGGCATTCACACAAAAAACCTGGCTCTTGTTAGTATTTGTGAGGATCTAAGATACAGCAACCTCACCACCCTACCTCGATCCAAGTGCCTCTGCCCTAATCAATCGTAATTCCAGAGAAAATATCAGATTACTTACCATACTGTAATCTGTTTTCATTTGCTTTGCCGCGAGTCACCGAGGGGGTTGGGAAACGAAGCAAACAATAGTGAATACAACATTTCTAGTATACAATAAAATGTTTCAGAACGTTGATATAAGTCGATGACATTTTTGTCAAAGCCTGTGAAAGGGTGTCAGCTGTTTTCCCGAGTTTTGACGTTTGGAGATTGAGTTTGTTTAAAGTTTATGAAGGTAGATAAGAGTGGCTTTACTGTTTCTACAGAATTGTGGAAATATTATTTGAAATGTTCTGCATGCTGACAGGTGAATTCTGTAACTTCGGTTGATCTTTTTTGTTTAAACTGTGAAATGAATTGAAATATAACACGTATGTTACTCTTTAATATGTACACAACTTATTTAAGCTTAAAATAAATCCATTTACAATAATCAATTCATTGTTATTATTGTTTATTAAAACTTTTTCGTCTTTCATACAGTTTTAACAAAGAGATTCGGTAAACATTATACTTAACTAGGATCTCCACCACCTGCTCGCTTCGCTCACAGACAATCATAGTGACTCGTGGCGAAGAAAATACAAACAGATTATAGTATATTTCGATATTTTAATGAAAATGACGATTGATTAGGACAGAAGCACTTGGATTGAGACAAGGTGATGGGGGTATCGGTGGCCTACACATAATGAAGTCAGAAGTAGAAATAGACACGTCCCACCCCCAATAATTGCAATTACGGACTGCGTTTTCATTTCCCCATTAATATTTAAATAATCAATCGTCAACATTTAAACAAATTAAGATACGGAAACAATGTAATATAATATATAAAACCGGATCTTTAAATTATAATAATTTTTCGTTGATTTTGGTTTGTGATTGCTTTTACCCAACGAAAAAAACTGTTGCATGTGTAGAATGTTTATTTAATATGGTTGCTATGGTAATAAATGTAAATGTTTTCAAGAATCATATTGAGGTCAATATAGGCCTAATCTAAAATCGTGTTAAGTCTTATATCCAAATTTGCTATTATATTTATAATATGTAGGCTATTAACGGATATTTGAATGTTTATACAGAATGTATTTTTAGTAAATATTTTTGTGTTTGCTTTGGTTTTCAACATAATTTAAAAAAGCGGTTGGATGAGAAGAATAATTAACTCATTCTAAACTTGCTAATTCGGTGGCTATAGTAATGAATGTAAATGCAGTCAACAAAAGTGTTTTTCTAAGTTTTTGATCCGAATCAGCTGTTTTCGCTGCTATAGACCTAGGAGTGAATCCCCGAATGTTCACTTTATTATGTTTTAAAAAAACGTTTTGAAAGGTTCTTTCATAGCGTGCGTCTATGACCCCATAAGGATATACCTTTAAATTTTCATATTTTAATCTTAAATAGTTTATGCTCTACGTGTCATTCAGTAGATTCTGCGAATTCTATACGAGTCAGTCCAGTACAAATCTGCTTAACTAAATAACTATGACTAATACATTTATGTATCAGTGAAGTTCCTGTATTAGTGTTTCAACATAATATGTCATATAATATATTTTAATATTTCAGAATCTATTTTATAAAATCTTTATAGAATGTGTTTATTTTTATTCTGATCAGCTTTATCTTTTGTTTTATAGTGGCAAATTTAATAATAATGTGTAGATACATTTACAAATTTTCTTGTAGTAATTTACTGCACACAATTTACTAATAGGCCTATGTTACACTCATAATATCTGTTTAACTTTTATACGTACATAAATAAATCCCTACGTCTATAAATAAATATCTAGTTTATTTATGAAGAAACAAATTGGGTAAAATAAATCATATATTAATTTAATCGAATGGTGGTGCCAATTAGGTTCTTTGGTTAATAAATGACCACAATTACTCCTAGAATATAACTATTAAACTTCTAAAACCTAATACTTACTTTTGGTATTACAAATGTAGGAACAGCAAGAAACTTTATATAGAACGGTGACAATGAAATAAATAGATATATACAGGGTGGTTCAGGAATAAACGGAGAAAATTTCTACTAGTGAAAATAAAGAAAAATGTAATACTAACATAGGTTAGGAAATGCTTCGTTTACCAGTTGCCCACCATTGATTTTTTTTTCAAAATGTTTAATATCTTTGGATATAGGAAATATATTGCATTCAAATTTCGGATGCGTATTTTTTGGTATGACATGTTTTACCCATGTACAAAAATAAAAACTTTTTTTTTAATTTGTAATATAAAATATGTCAAAACCAAGCTAACGTTGCAAAGAAAATTCACGAAAGATGTACTTTTTTAATGACAAACATAACGGTTTTTATTATTTCTGTAACTTAAAACATAACCGAGCTATTGGCTAAAAACTAAAAGATTTGCCATTGCCTTGTTTGTGAACTTTCCCAGTCTATTAAAAATAATTGAGTTTTAGTGTTCTACTTATTGTTATGCATTTTATAATTTTCCTCCTATCGAAGAAGCAAATCCGAAGTGAGCAATCCGGTTTTCGACATAATGCAGTTCTTTTTTAAAAGACTTATTTTTAAAGAGTAATATTTTCAAATTAAAATTTAATACTAGCTGATATCCGCAGCTTCGCACCCAGGATGTGGTTAAACAAAAACCTGGCCCAAAAACGCGTAGTGAGTTTCAACCAAATCGATCTGCAGTATGTTTCCCTTTTAGGCCTATGTAAATGTTAAGCTATGCATCAATTTTTTATAGGCGTAGAAATCCGGTTTTCCGCCAGTTTGTTACTCATAACTCCCAAACGAACGTAAACATTACAAATCAGTGTTTGAAGGTGTATTTCACACATGTGGATATATTTTACATAAAATATAAAATACGAAAAACATTTTCAAACTTAGGTGAAAATAATTTAAATGCTATTGTTTACAGTATCTAAATTGACCATATTATGTAACAAGTTTAATGTATCTATCTTCATAGAGAGTGCAGGAATTATTATTTACTTTTAAGGGTAGTTTTCCCATTTCACTCCTTACATTCAAGTAATCGAAATGCAAATGAGTTATCTATCTTATACAATATAACCTAAGAACAATATGTACAGAATTTCAGCTCTTTAGATTAAAGTTAGTGGAATTTACATTTATTAACGTACATTTTACGTTATCTCATTGTAACCCTTTAGATGGTAGTTAATTTAGTTAGATGGTAAATGGAAATTGAATAGGTTAACTATTTGTATGTAATAATTTTACAATAATGTGCATATGTTTCGCTCTCTATCTTCAATGTTAGTTAAATAATTAATATTTATTCTTTGGGGGTTGGTATTCCAGTGTTCATCTCTTAAACGCAAATAATCAACGAGACAGCTATAATGTTGTTACGTATACATAATAAAAATCGATTGTTTAAAATTTCACACCGACATTCTTATGGGAATTAGTGATGTATTGTTTGAAGGTATTTACCCCATTTTAACCATATAAACGTAAGAAATTGACATATTGTTCACGGCTAAACACTCCCGGCAATGAATAAATTTTCAGTAAATCGGTTGAGTATTTTGTGGGAGTACAGAGGACACACAGAGAAACAATAATTATATTGTACACTACTTTGTTATGACTTGACCTGTGTAGCGGAATCTTTCAACGTAATTTTCACCAATTTTATTTAAAGACGTCTGATTAACTTGAAAATTTGAACACGTGTCAAAGACCGATGACAATACGATAATTTACATTCCACCCGATAAATTTTACATACAAAATTTTAAATCTATGTCACACATACGATATAAAAAATTCGAGTTTCTCGATTACAATTTACTTTTGATTCCTTTTTAAGACTAAAATATAAGAAAATAAATCATAGTTTAAACATATAATAGCCTACATTTTCAGTTACAAATATCTCAACTTACGTCATCCCATACACGATTTCTTCTCTCCTACCACTTTCGCTGCTTCAATGTAAACAGCATCTTCAGGGTTGATCCGCTATTGCTTCGTCAAAGCAATTGTTTGCACAAAAACATTACAGAACACATACACAAACACACATTACAGACTCACGCACCATATACTTTGCGTCTTGTTAGGTCCTGTTAGATAGCAGTAGCAGATCAACCTGAAGATGCTGTTACATTGAAGCAGCAAAACCGGTAGGAGAGAAGAAATCGTGTATGGGATGACGTAAGTTGAGACATTTGTAACTAAATATTACCCATACGATAAAAATACTAATAAAGAAGCTAATAATATATTTTTAGTTTATTTTTATAACTTTACTTTTGTAAATAGCTACCAATGAAATATTTGTAACATTTGATGTCGCACCACACATTTTTTTACTATAAAATACATTTGTTTGTTAGTTATTAAATTCTTATTTTAAACTTATTACAAATAATTATTTAATTAATTATAATGAATTACTAGACTTTCTATTGCTGTAGAACAAACTCTTCACACGTAAAAATTATTTTCTGCTTTTTAGTTCTGCTTTTTTAATTATCCTTCACTCTTGTTTCTACTCTTTACAGAGATTCATTCTTTAAAAGTCTCTTTCTGTTTATAATAGAGACATCCATTTTATATCGCATATACTCTAGGTAATAGTATTCTTAAACTTTCAACTGAACGAAATAAAACCTGTAAGTCAGCGAGAACGCAGTGAATTTTATCTTTGCTTTAGTCAAATTAAATATAAAGCCACAACAATGAGGGATGTAAATCAAGCTGTAAAACATTATGCTGATATAAATTATTCGTTGAAGTTTTATGATATAAAAAGAAGTTCAATAAAGAAAAATATCCTCGTTTAACTACTCTAAGATGAAGTTTACGACGTAGTAACATGTATTTGTGCCAAAAGGAAGCTTGTTGTAGTATATCTTTGCCATAGTATAATTAATGAACTCTATGATGAAATACATCTTCGTGTACCTGCCAAGTTTATGATTTACTAACATTGAATTACTTTAAAGAAAACTTGAATGTGGCAGAAAATTGTTTTAACTTGTATGCGAGTGTATAACAACTGCTAATGTTAAAGCAGCAGATAAGATATATGGCAGGGTAGCTGGTGATAAACTACTTGGTACTAATGACACAATAGTCCATATTTATTTATTTTACTACAATTATCTTGGATTAATAAATTTTATAAGATTTAAACAAAAATCGGTACAGGTTCTGGTAAAACAGCAATGTTTTGACTATGCATGCATGTTTTGTTTAACTCCATTTTCAGAATCAACATTGAAATTAATAACCACTGTACAATTTAAAAAGATAAAAATAACTTGCATATGTTATAGTTGAATCGTTTATTGTAAACACTTTTTAAAGTTCGATTTTTTCATGGATACATGTAGAAAGAAAAAAGTTCATAGTTCGGTGTTAAAAACAACATATTGCATAAGAGAAACATATTGAAAATTTCTTTAGAAATTTGTGTTTGTTAACCGACTACGAATGAGGTGTTTTTCCACTAAACAAGAAGGTTATACATCTGTGTTTGTTAGGTTTGGGACTCTAAAACTAGGATATTCCTGAATTTTATTGGTAACAGATAAAAATGTTTTGTTGTCATATACAAAAGCTAAATATTTTAAACATTAATTTACGTAATATATCCGCAAAAGGAAACCATTGCTTTTATGTGTTTTTTATTGCTGCAGTATGGAATATAATAGCAAAAAGAAACGGGGCTAGATTATTATGTCTCCATTATTTGTAATTATAAACCTCTCGCAAGTACAAATTATACAGATTCAAGCCTAGTAAAAACCAATCAAACTTGGTATAACCACTCCTATATGGTTCTGATTAAGGTGCAATACTTATAGAGGTAGTAAAGAAACTTAAGTGTCATTAATTTATCAGTTTTTTAAGGCAAGCATTAACCGAGTGGATAGTGTGGTATCTTCCTGATCAAAATATACTGGGTTCGGATCTCGGCTAGAGACCAGGTAGCTTTTAATATATGCAGATAAAGGGAAAGAGGGCGGAAGTAAAGCAAACAGTGGTTGGCTCGCTTCCAAGATGACTGAATTTTTTTAAGCAAATTATTATATAATAATATTTTTGATTCTTAGTAAGTATTTGTTTTTATATATTTTTTTTAAGGCAATAAACCTAGGTTATCATCGCCTCTTTTTTTTTATTAATAGCATCTGTGATGAAAAGCTGATAAAAACCACAGGAAGAATTACACCGTTTTTTAGTTTTCAGAATTTTTTGTTACTTATGGGGTTTTAACAAGAAACAATTCAGTTTATAACGTGTCAGATGTCATTAAATACAAAATGTCGTTTGTCCCACCTTTTAAAAGAGTACTTATTGTCTTATAGAGTCTATTAGATATGTGATATAGGAGAGATCATAGTAACATGACCGACTTGATCCAACGTCTCGTGTAATCTCTCTGCCACCTGACACGCTCTTTCAACCAGGCTTGTTCTACAAACATGTTTACTTTACTACATTATTCTTCTTTTAAACAAATCTACATTAGAATAACATTAAACAAGACTTGATAAACTTAAACCTATGTAACATTTACTTCTTTCAGCAACAAAACAACATTAGAGTAACACAACATCAAGGACTTGATAAATTTAAAACTATATTTTAAATTAATAACGTTTTCTTTCTTTTAGCAACAAAACAACGTTTGAATAATAAAAAACCAAAGACTTGATAAACTTAAACCTATATTTTAAATTAACTTAACATTTCCTTCTTTTAGCAGCAAAACAACATTAGACTAACACAACACCAATGACTTGATAAACTTAAAACTATATTTTAAATTAATAATATTTTCCTTCTTTTAGAAACAAAACTACGTTTAAATAATAAAAAATCAAAGACTTGATAAACTTAAACCTATATATTAAATTAACTTAACATTTACTTCTTTTAGCAACAAAACAACATTAGAGTAACACAACACTAAAGACTTGATAAACTTAAAACTATATTTTACATTAAAACTTTTTTCCTTCTTTTAGCAACAAAACAACGTTTGAATATAAAACCAAAGACTTGATAAACTTAAACCTATGTTTTAAATTAATTTAACATTTCCTTATTTTAGAAAAAAAAGAAAAAAACAAAAGGTTTGATAAACTTGCAACTATATTTTAAATTAATAGCATTTTTCTTCTTTTAGCAACAAAATAACGTTTGAATAATATAAAACTAAAGATTTATTCCTATAACATAAATGACTTGACAAACTTAATTTGAAACTATATTTTAAATTAACTTAACATTTATTTTATTTTACTACAGTGTGAATTGT